>SMMQ01002292.1:337-37002 GCA_008271595.1 [Pythium] brassicae (nom. inval.) | reverse complement strand
AAGCCCACGACGACGCCGTCCTCCGTGGCCGCGACGATCGTGCTCGGGGCGTGCGGCGCCCACGCGAGGCTCTCCACGTCGGCGCTGAGCGCGAACTTGGCGAACGCGTCCGGCGCGCGGCAGTCCAGCACGACGACCGTGCGGTCGAACGCCGCGCTCGCGAGCACCGTCGTCTCCTCCGGGTTCCACCGCACGCTCTGCACCTTGCCCGCGTGGTGGCCCATCGTGTAGAGACACGTCTGCGTCGTGATGTCCCAGACCTTGACGGTCGTGTCGGCCGAGCCACTCGCGAGCATGTTGCGGTGGCTGCTGTTCCAGTCGAGGCTCATTACGGCGTCCTGGTGGCTGCCCGGCTTGAGTGTCACCTGCTTGTTCTTCCGGCGCTTCGAGACGGGCGGCATCGCGACGTCGCGCAGCGCGTCGCTCTCCTCGCCGCCGAGCGTCGCTGACGGCTCGAGCACGTCCAGCACGTCGAGGTTCCAGATCTCGATACCCGGCTTGAACGTGCCGACCGCGACGAAGCTGCCGTCCACCGGCCCGCGCGCCGCGTCCACGGGCGTCGGCGCGCAGTCTATCCACGCCAGGCAGAGCGGGAAGGCCGGCAGGTTGATCTCGTGGTGGATGTACAGCGAGCCGTTGTCCTCGTCGTACACGTGCACCTCGAGGTTGCTGAACTCCTCCTCCGTGCTCGCGACCAGCACGACAGCGTCGGTCGGGAGGATCTCGACGTCCTCCTTGTCCTCCGGGTCCTCCTCCTCGTCGTCGTCGTCATCGTCCTCGTCGTCCACGGCCATGTCCTGCTCGCCCTCGGCGTCGTCATTCTCGCTCTCGCCGTCGTTCTCCTCCACGTCCTCGTTGTCCGAGTCCGCGTGCTCTCCGGCGAGCACGTCGTGCCCGATGAAGTTGGTGATGGCGGCGTCGTCGTCCTCGTCGTCGTACTCGTCCATCTTGAAGGACGCAGGCAGCCCGTGCCGGTCGGTGGCACTCGCATCCACGACCGCGGCGTCACTGTCGTCGCCATCGTTGTCGTCTTCGTCGTCAAGCGCGACGTCGGCCATTGCCGCCTCCATCTGCTCGCGCTCCTCGGCTGCCTCGTCCGCCGCCAGTTGGTGCATCAGCTTCATCTCGGCGTCCGTGAGCTTGAGCTTCTCGGGCACGCGGCGCGACGCCCCCTTGGGGACCCACGCGATTGCGGAGATCATCCTTTCGGTTGTGTGAGACTTCTTTTGCTGGCGAAGCGCTCCAAAGCGCTCTTCAGGATCTGTTCTGCTCTCGCGCGTGTGGCCGTGCGCACGAGTTGCGTCTGTCGAATTGATTGGCGTGGTTACGAATGTCTTCGCGCGCAAATGATTGGTCTGCGCCGACGCGTTTAAATTTGGCTTTCAACACATTTACGTTTAAAAAACAGATCCCGTAAGTATATCCATTTTACGTATATGTAATTCAAGGTTTTTTTGGTACGGTATTGTCACTGTTTCTGGAAATTTTCCAGAGTTCCTGTATTCCGAGATCTGACATGATCAACCATTTCTGAGCCTATTTAACTGATATTTGATTGTTCAATTAACCGCATGTAACCTTTTCTCAATATGTAAAGGAATTTTATAAGAAACAGAGAGCTGAATATTCTCTGAATTTCTTCCACATTTTTACAAGATCTGACTTAGTCTACCACTTCTAAACTTATTGCCTGATATTTATTTGACCGTTCGGGGAACCATCATGCAACCTTTTCCCAATATTTGGAGGGGTTTTCTTAAAAAGTCAGAGAACTGAACATAAATCATGCCGCCCGAAGAGGTCAACGTCTGTCTTCGGAAGACATTACTCAAAATTAATTACTTACAGGTAACATTTAAGCCACATTCTTAAATTGTCATAATAATAGGTCAAAAAATGTACGCTTTGCCTGGATGTTGCTCGTTCGGGTGTTGTAGACAATATTCTCCTTTGCGCAGAAATGTCTCTCCTCAGGAGACATCCCGTAATATTCGGTTTACATTTTCGACTATCCATATATCGGCTCTTGCATATGTAGATGTTGAATTCTACAGTCGCCGAACTCTTACAAAGGCGACCCTACATTTGCGTCACCATCAGGCATGCGAACTACTTGATCTCTAACTTGGGCGCTCTCAATCCAACAGAACGCTTCATAGGTCAATGGACTGTGTGTACCCTATATTGTCCCGGCAGAATGAATTGACCACAAATTTTGTTTAACTTTGATTATGCGCTGTGACGCTAGTTTTTGTCCGATTTTTGTGTGGCTTTCATTTATCCATTCTAAAAGATTTCAGCTTTCGATTTTATATCGTGGAATGTTCTCATTTCCAATTGACCTCTCTTTATGTGTGTGCGAATGTTCACATCCAAGTTCCAAGATCTCCACGCTCCCTTCGAGACCCTTTGTGTGCTGGTACAACTGTGTTTCTGAGGTATCTCTTGTAATTTACGCTGTGAGTAATACACCGTAAAAATTGATAACCTGTTTCATTTGTTTTCCTGAGAGAATCATTTGTATGGAGAAATTGTGTTCACACAAAATAATATCTGAATAAACTGTATATTCGAATGACTCATTGCAAACCACCTTTGGTGTCGTCGGGATGTTGCTTCTTATCGCTGCAAATTACTGTCAGGCGAAATATTTCCGAGCGTGGGTGAGGTCGAGCGCAATGACAGCGACGCCAAGGAAGAGAAGGTGTCGAGCGCGTACTTGCATTACCCTTCTTCCACGACACGCACAAACGTCAAACCGACGTCGGCGTAAAGCTCGGCATCTCCGCCACAACCTCACGCAGACGCCTGCATATGGCGAGTGTCCCATAATTGTTTTTTGGAAAACGCGTAGCAAATGCGTCTGGTCGAAATGAGGTGGTCCTGGTAGTGCTTCGTTGTGGACTGCATTGCGCTTCTTACATGAAGACTTATAAAGAGAACGACAGTGCATTTGAAAGACGAGATTACGACTAGTTCGGCAGTATCTTTGGCGAACCAAACCGAATGGTTCTCACAAATATACCCGCATTCGCTTCTTTTGGTGCATTTTTCTGACCAATTCATTCTTCCGGGACTGTAGAATCTTTCTTTTAGTCAAAACAATTCAAATCTTCCTTCAAGAACCCGATTTGATTCACTAGCTCAAATGTTTTTGCACATTTATGCACTCTTCTGGCTTTAGTTTCTCCGTCTCCTTTATAAGCGGCATTTTACGGTACTGAGCCCATCTATTTTCTCTCCAGTCATCAATTAAATCATTATTTAATCAAGATAAAATACCCTGTCCGTAGATTTTGTCTCGCGTACAAAAGTGTTTAAATTTCTGATGGTCGTTTTGAGGCTTGGAGTGGTGAAATTAAGCCCAAACTTCGCCACTAAAAGACTCTCAGATTACTTAACCCTCTATCTACCGATGTTGTACCGATGTACATGTGAAAAAATTCACACGTCTTACGTAACACATGTTTAAACAGCAATGGCTAGGAAAAACCGTTTTCGATACAAACTTCAAGATATACGCGATTTTGTACGAGAACGGACATATCGCGTTTCTGATCCAAATGCACAGGGCGAGGTTGGCAGCGCACAAGAAATGGCTACCGGGAGTGTTGAAAAAAGACAGAGAACAGATCTTGATTGTGTGTGCGCACATCCATCCGTTTGGCAGCGCACGGGAGAACGGTTTGCCTCATTTTGAAAAAGAGCGCGAACTAAGCACACCAAGAAGCACGAACGGCACGTCGGCGACCAGGGTGACTCGGCGCATGCGACAGGAGCGCCGGGTCTTTCTGGACTCTCTTATAGGGCTCGACCTCGAGGAACGCATCCGCCAAATCAACATCTATCACGCCGCGCTAGAAGGACAGGAAGTTATCAATGACGATAGGAACAACCGTAGCGACGCAAGTGGCGACGAGCGAACGGTGGTAGCGTTAGAGTTCGAGAGCGGGTCGTCAGACGGCGACACACTCGAAGTGCAGCCCGTACGAGCACGTCCAATGGGCAAGGACGCGGCGTACATGATTGCAAAGAAAGCGACGAAGGCGAAGAAGGTCGTGGAGGCGAAGATGCGACCACCGCCGCGAAGAAGAAGGTAAGCGCGGCGTCAAAGAAAGTGACGGCAGCTGGTAAGTCGAAGGCGGTGACGAAGACGCAGCCAGCGAAGAAGAAGACGCCGGCGACGGCGGCGGCGGTGACGTCGCCAGCGAACAAGAAGACTGCGGGCAAGACGAAGGCGCCGGCACCGCCAGCGAAGACGACAACGCCCCCTGCGAAGAAGAAGATGGCGGTCACTGCGCTCATGGAGGCGAGCGCGACTGCTGGCGACACGACGTTGGTGACGTCGTCGTCTCCGGGGAAGAAGACGGCGCAGGCGATCCGGCGACGAAGAGCATGGCGCCAGTAAAGACGAGGCCGGTGAAGTAGAAGGCGGCGAGCACTGCGGTGCCGGCTCGACTTGCGGCGGCGAGCGATGTGGCGACGGATGACGTGGCGACGAGCGACGTGGTGGCACCAGGACCTGCGAAGAAGACAAGCGCTGCCAAGCGCAAGTGAGGCTACGATTGCAGCTGCTGTGTCCACCAGCGTGGGCGCTTGCAAGCCGAGGCGGATGCTGACGAGGCGGAGGGTAACATACGATTCGCAGAGGCTCGGACTCGACATGCGGACCAAGCTGTGGCAGCGACAGCAGTGTGCCTCGCGAAGAAGAAGGCGCGTGCTGCCGCGCAGGATGAGGGCGAGGACGAGAACAACGAGTCGGAAGGTGGCACGCCTATTACCACGCTGAGGAAGCAGCGGTGGACTGTGCGAGCACCGCCGAGAACGCCGGACAACGACGACCAAGACGATGGTGTTGGGGTGGCGCGCGGCGCGGCTCAATTGAGTGAGTATGAGGTGCTTGACTCTGACAGTGACGACGACGACTCGGAGCCATGGATCAAGGGCTTGGAGGTGCGGTTCGAGAAGATCATGGACGACGAGGACGACGCGGACGCGGACCCGGAGATCGACGAGCTTGCCGACCATCTGGCTGGCGCGGCTGACGACTCGAACGAAGTTGATGAGTGACGAAGATTGCCTCGCGAGAACTTGTTGCAGTTCTCCCAGGACGCCAAGCGAGTGAAGCGAATGGCAGTCGACGGATGGGAGACTAGTGCATACGATCGGTTCACATGTTGTACAAGTTTAACATGTGAACTCACATGTTGACCCCCATGTGTTATGTCAAACATGCTGACGCCTCACATGTATCCTTTCGTGTAATCAGATCCGACTCGATTCCCAGACACCGACGAGTACTCCGGGCTGTACGAGGGCATCTCCGGACCGACGAACGTGGCGATGGCTCACGCTGAGTCGCTACTATTGCTGTTCCTGTTCTTCATGCCACGTAATCTCTGGAAGAAGATCGTGCGAGAGACAAACCGTTACAGGTCTCAGCAGCTGCCCAACCGTGTCGATCGAGTGTTCGCGAACCAGCGGGAGTCCGCTGCGACGACGAAGGACATGATCATGGACAACGAGGCGACGCAGAAGGACGTGTAGCCACACGAGCTCGTCGTGCGCATCGGGCTCTTGATCGCGACAATGCTCAACCCGCAGACACGGCAATTCACAGACCATTAGGCGACGACGGCGACTGGCGCAGTGGCGGCGGGCACCTTCGGGCGATTCATGTCTCGGATCCGATTCCAGCATGTGATGCGCAACTTACACTTCACTAACAACGCAGACTCCAACGCCGCGGACGACTGCGCGTGGAAGGTGAGGAGTGTGATGCGGACGCTGCAGAGAACATTCCGGCAGGGCTACCACAAACCGGCGGTGCTCGCGTTCAACGAGGCGATGATACCCAGCCGGAGCCGCTACAACCCGACTCGGCAATACCTGAAAGACAAGCCGCACAAGTGGGGGACGAAGCTGTTCATGACATGCTGCGCCGAGACGGCGTACTGTCCCCGGTGCGTGTGCGTTTGTACAGGTGTCTTTGTGCATGTGTGTTGCGTGTGCTTCAATGTGCTGCATGCGTGTTCCGCCACCACAGCCCTCGGACGGGCTGCGGCGATACCTTTTTCGGCAAAGTTGAACATGTTTTACCGATGTGCGTCGACTCATTTATTTCATGTTGATCCTTCCAGCCTGGAAATCTACTGCGGCAAGGTACAACACGCGGATGAGCTCGGTGGCGCCGGAGATCGGAGCGCCTCAGTGGACTTGAATACGGGTTTGGCAGTGGTCATGCGGAACCTGAACGCGGTGCTGCCCGCGGAGGAGGACGGTGTGTACCACGCCGTCGTGACCGACCGTTTTTACACGTCCGTGCAGCTTGCTTTGTAGCTTCTGTATTGGGGCGTGTTTACGGTTGGCATGGTCATGGCTCGGCGCCTCGGGTTCCCGGACGCGGTCACGGAGAAGTGTCGACCCCGGCCAGCTGAGATCGCACGCGGCACGACTCGGTTCGCGGTTTCGAAGATCTGCAAGGAAATGATGGTGCTCGTCTGGTGGGACAACAAGCCGGTCCAGATCCTCGCGACAGGCGGCAGCAGAGAGCTGAGGTCGTGCAGTGCGTTTTCGAAAACGCTAAGTCAGACATGTTGGAGGTCCAACATGTAGTGGACTCACATGTTTGTCTTGTGCACACGCAGAGCGCCGTTTGCCTGGCGGAGAGCGCCAAGTCTTCCCCGCCCGTCCGTCGTCAGGGACTACAAGCGATGGAGGGGCGGAGACGACGTCCATGAGCAACTGCGCCTCCAAAGGTACTGTATGCAGCTCGCCATGCAGTTCAAGAAGTACTACAAGAGTCTCTTCTAGGGATTCATGGACATAGCCATTGTGAATGCGTTCATAGTGTTCCGAGAGGCACAGAAGGAGCGCGGCCAGCGCCAGCCGAGCCACGCGCTCTTCCTGACCGTTCTCCAAGCACAGCTTCTTGCAGTGAATCAAGACGACTTGACGGACAGGGTACGCCAAACGCTTTTTTAGAGGCTGCTCTACTGCTCTCTGACTTGCTCTACTGTGTGCAGCCATCGAGAACGACGCAGGTGTCGCCGCGACAGCGCGTGATGATGCGTGCCTTGGATCGCGAGCACGAGCTCTTGGAGTGCCCGGACTTCCAAGGTGTCGACAGGATTCGCAAGCGTCGCCAGCGGCAGTGCAAGGTCTGCTCGCTGTTGAAGTCGTCGAGGAGTGAGCGGTGTGCAACGAAGTACTACTGCGACGCCTGCAGCAATGGCACTGCGAGGTGAGAGCGTGCGCTGGCCAGTGTGCGCGCGCGTCGCCGGCTTTGACGTCTCTATGTGTGGTGCGTGTGCAAGGATCTATCTCTGCAACAAGGTGCGGCCTCGAGACACGGGAAACGCTCTCATGTGCCACCAGATTTGGCACCATCTGTGGGACAATGGTGCCAATTTGCCGGTGCCAAACATCGGCCGCGGAATTCAGCTCCACCACCCAGGACGAGCGCTTGGAAAGCGCAAGCGAGGCGGGCGCGACGAAGACGATGGTGAGGAGAACGAAAGCGACGTGGACGCGGCGAGCGAGCACAGCAAGGACCTGGGCGAGTCGGGTGAGCGCAGCGGCGTGACAAGTGAGAGCCGCGGTCGTGCAACTGCGCGTGGGGGCGCTTCTCGTGCACGCGGCTGCCGTGCGCGCGGGAGCGCGATAAGCGAGCGTGGCGACGCTGCGAGCGAGAGTGGTGCGGCGAGTGGCGATGACACGACGAGTAGCAGTAGCGCGGCAAGTTGTGGTGGCGAGGCAAGTGGCGGCGATGCGGCAAGTGGCGGCAACGCGGCAAGTGGCGGCGAGACGAGTGCTGCTGATGGCAGCCAGCAGAGCCGGAGCAGAGGCGCGTTTGTGAGTGAGCGCGTGAAGCACGGAGCGTGCTCCGCCAGCCTGGCGAGCGTGTCTGGCGGTGAGAGCAGGAGTATGTCGTAGGCGCGTGTGGTGTGACTGCCTGCTTTGCATGTGATAGTGTGGCCGGAGTGAGCAAAAGGAGAGCTCCCATTTGATCTGTGTGCGCGTTGCGTTTGACTTTTGCTCCCAAAAGCACGCGAGCACTTGTATACATTGATACTCGTCGACACTTTCCTTGCGTTTCAGAGGATGCCATTCACCTGCTTTGATACCAAATTTGAGCCTTTTGCTCGAGACTGTGGTGCCTTTGATATAACGGCCATTTTCAACATGCTTTGCGTTAACCACGAGTGTGTAAAAATCGATGCATTTTCAGTGAGATCCAACATGTGAGTGCGTGCATGTTGGATGGCCCAAGCTTTGAAACAAAATGGCATGTCGTGTTTTCCAAGCACAGGCGTCGCACTTTTCTTGGGCGATAGTGAAAAGAATATATTGTTGCAAATCGACATGTTTTACGTTACACATGTGATTTTTTGGATTTGGAAAAAAAATCCGCGGTAGATGGAGGGTGAACTACACTTCATACAAGCGAGAAAAAACAAGCTGTTATAAAAGTGGCACTAATTCTTCTCTTCTTTTGGAGGTGTCCGTAAACATTTGTCGCGCACTGTACAGTACCAAATCTCTCACAAGGTGGACATTTTTCTTGGTTTAACAGGATTTTCTTCAACAGAAAATCCTGTTAACCCCCAGAGCCGAAAAGCGTGTATTATACAACTTAGACTTTTTCTTATCCTGTATAATACAGGATAAGAAAGCTTAACTATAAAAAACACCAGAAAATGTGTTCACGAATACTGAAACGAGGTCAAGCTATTTGTGTGCGTAGATGCGAATGTGGGATCACCCCGCACGATTTTTGCTCGTGGTCAACTCCTCTCTTTTTTGCACGCCGTTAAGTCTCTGTCATGTTTTCGATAAAGAAGATTGACACACCTACCTTCTCTACACCACAGGCAAATTGTGCTCATTGCCAGATGTCGCCATTTCCTGTATAGTGACTTTCTTAGAGTTCGTGCCATCCATCAGATCTCCCCCAAAAACAAGCATGCCGACCCCCTTCGGTCTCTTCTTCAGGAAGCTGCGTGCCAAGGGGTGGACGACCAAGCCGCCGTCTGGTCGGCTCGAGACGCGATGATCGTACATCACGCTGGGGACGTTGGGTGTTCGAGAAGTGCGCGGGGTCGACTACTTTGTGGAGAAGGACGAAGTGATGGCGTTTGTGGCTGGTACGAGCATTTTGTGGCGCTCGCACACGTGCATTAATTGACATGATGCTGTTTTTTAGGTACAGCACGGCGTTCTCGTGCATTCGGAAGGACACCGCCGACACCGACTCAGCCACCACCAGTCACCTCCACACCCACACCGCAAGCCCCGACTACTGTTTCTGCTGCCTCGGCGCCCACACCGCAAGCTCGGCTGGCTCGACGCCCACTCCGCAAACTCCGGCTGCCTCGATTCCCGCACCGAAACCTCCGCCTGGCTCGACGCGCGTGCCGCCTTTTTCCCGCTACATTGACGACCGCTCCGCGTCTTCTGGCTGCGCCGGCGCCCGAGCAGCCTCTTCCAGCTGCATCAACGACAGCGCCACAAGCGCAGATCCCTTCGTCAACGACGCCGGGGGTATTATCCGGGAGCTCGCGATCACCAACACTACCGCGCGTGGCAGGAAAGCGTTCTCGCTGCATGTGAAATCCACCTCTCGTCTTCTCAGACAACGACGACGGCTTTGGCGACACAGCGCGGCTCACTGCCAACCCATACGACCTGTCGAAAGGCCCCACGGACGGTCTGAGAGCGACCGGCACGCACTGTTCAGTGTGTCGTTTTGACAAAGTTAATATAAAAAAGTGAGCGATCATATACTTTCAACAGGCAATGTACAACACGTTCGGGCAGTGTAGTGTTGCGTGAGGGTAGTTGTGTGTGCGCGCCTCATGACATCTGTTGTGTGCGTCAACAGCACCCACACCACCGAAATCGACGGGACTTTCGCGCTGCAGCCACAAACGAGAGCTATTGTACGCGACACATGAGGTGATATCTCAAACCCGAAAACTCTTGATAACTTTTCTCATGGCGCTCCGCCATCCATTCCAATGGTTGATTCCTGGAGTTGAGAATGTGATGATCATATCTTCGTCATTCGCATCGCATGAGCCTCACATCTCAACGCGCAATGAGTCACCGAAGCAGTGCCGAAAAGAAGCTCGTCGTCAAGCTCTATAATTATTTCAAGCACGAAGCGGCGGATAACAACGACCCACTCAAGCGTGCGTGCCTGCATCGTGTAGCCGACGCTCTCGAGATCCCGCATGTGTCGGTCTCGCGGATCGTGCGCGTGTGGAAGCAGAACGGTGAGTTCTCGTTTGTCGATCCTCCGCCTTCTCGCGGCCGGCCACCACGAGCACTCGGCAGGGGTTCGCAGGAAGTTATTGCTTCGGTAATAAGTTCCCGCAATTTGCAGAAGATGCCCACCACCTCGCATCACGTCAAGAATGCCGTATTAGAGAAGACAGGGCGGCTCGTATCAGATCGCACAGTTTGTCGCGAATTCAAGAAGATGAAGTTCACCTACATCCAAGGGCAGCAACGCGACCCACGCGCTGACAAAAGAAGCAGCGTCAAGTGTCGGCTTCAGTATCTTACCGAGAAGCGCTCAAACCCCACGGCGCGACAGCTGCCAAAGCGTCCTGAGATCTACCTCGTCGTGTCCTACTGCAACACAAATCACGTAGCACGAAAGACCTGGATCGAGAAGGGAGCTCCGCGCTACATGACAGCCGGAGCAGGGCCATGCTACTGCATCGTCGGTGCGCCGCATTGGCTAGATCGTACGGCCCTTGTCGTGTCCACATGGACGGCGCATCCTATCACAAGCGCATTCTCAACCCAGCCCCAACGACATCAACCAAGAAGCAAGCCATTCTCGACTGGCTGCTTAGCGAAGGGATCCCAATCGATAATCCCGAGCTCCTGACAAAGAAGCGCCTCCTCTCGATGGTCGCTCAGGTCCGCGCTCCAACAAGGTACTCGTCCGTCAAAGTGGCCAAGCGGCATGGCCACCAAGTTCTCTACATTCCACCGTTCCATCCAGAGCTGCAACCTATCGAGTTGGTGTGGGGGCACTAAAAAACGCATTTCGGTGGGGCCAGCTTCAAGTCTCGCGGACTTCAGCGAGAAGATTAGAGCAGGACTAGATGCGACCGACAAACACACTTGGATAGGTGCATATAGGAAGGTACAGGATATCGAGAAGACCTACTTGGAGACTGAGCAGTCGGAGTCCCCACCACCGCCGCTGGAGGAGATGCCAGTGGCGGCATCTGCCGACGACTTCGAAGAATACGAAATTGCATTGTGACGAAATAGTACGGTTATTGCATTTGAAAATATTATATTAGAGAGTTCAAAAGAAAACTTCAAAACACCCTTGTGAAAAAACAGATGGTGTGGGTTGAGCCGTGACATCAATGCGTCAAGTGGAATGACTCGGCATTCGTTCAGGTGACACTTCCGCATGGTCGAGTCAGCGTGTGAAATTTTGCAACTGAAACGAAGGGACTCGGTGCGACAAGTAAAAAAAAGTTGTTAAAATCCGAGCACTGGTTGAAAACTTACGGGCTCTGAAAATTGAGATATCACTTCGTGTCTCGTACAATTAACGACGAGTGACGCGAGCCCGCTGGGCGGGGGAAGCGACGGCAGCACGCATGCAAAGTATGTTTGCTCCTGGACGGCAAGAGCCGCGGGCTGACGTACGAGCAGTACTGCTCCAAGTGCGGGAGCTCCTGCTTACCTGTACGAGAAATCTCGCTTTGAACAGCGTGGTGCCAAGATGTCGTGCTGGGACATCTGGCACCTCGAGTAGCTCAATGGCGTTGACCGGCCCGCTGGCATGCGGCACATCCACCACATGCGTGCCGCCTTGGCTCCGGCACCGTGGACACGTGGCGCTAGTCCGCCAGCTCCAAGTACCACCGCGTCACCAACAAGCACCACCGCCTTACCAACGCCAAGTGCAGTTCACGCCACCGCCGCCGTCGCAGGCACTCCCATCACTTCGACTGCCGCCTCTGCCGCTGGCGCTCCCGCCGTTTCGACTGCTGCCACAGACTCTCCTGCTGCATTAACTACAGCCAGTGCAGTTGGCGCTCCCGCGGCTCAAGCTGCCGCCACCGACACAGGCGCCCGCAACTCCGACTGCAGCCGCCGCTACAGGCGCTCCAGCCACTCCAGTCGTTCACTCAGCTGGTGGGCAGCGCGTGCAAAGCACGCTACCACCTGCAGTGAGAGCGAAGCGTGGCTCGCGCGGTCAGCTACCCGCTCAAATAAAGAAACGATGGAGAGACAAGAGAGAGTTGCGCTTGCGTGTCACCTGAATACACACCTGATCGTTTTGAGTTCGCGTCTTGTTCAGGCGTCCTATCCTGTACAGGTGCTTGCGTGTTACCTGAACACACACCTGGTCGTTTTGAGGCACGTCTTGTCCAGGTGTCCTATCGTGTACAGGTAGCCTGTATCGCGACAGATGCTTTTCGAGACATGAATCAGTTGATGACGTGATTGCGTGTCACCTGTTTGCTGACCTCGTCTTTTTTGTGGCGACTGTGACGACTGCATCCTATCCTGTACTGGTAGCTTGTATAACGGCAGCTATTTTAGGCGAGATTATCGCTCGAGGCAATTGAATCTGTCCATTTTGCAACAGAGCCGTTATCAAAGTATCACTGACCGAGCCATTATTGAGGTCACCATTTCACTTGATCACAGTACAGCCCCCCAAAAGTCTACAAACGGCTGAAGGTTTCTGTAGAAGTAGTGTGGTTACACCACTAACGACCGGCTATGAAATAGGACGTACCACTCCCATATCTTGTATTGTACTACTCTGTCCCGGAATAAGTGGCGACTTGGTCTTAAATCGATGGTGTTTAGCCGTTGTGTGGTTTGGCAGCAAAAGATTGGTACCCTTTTGCTCGTCTCAGAATTCTCTATCAGATGAAGGGTCGTGGTTCTTTTACATCGTCTATTCAACACCGCAATCCTTCGAAAACAGCAAAAAGTGGACAAATACTAAACATTTCTTAGAATTTTGCACCATGTTGGATGTTGTTTTCCCCACTTGACGAGATCACCATCCTCTTCATACTAAAGTCAAGACAAAAATATCACCACTCTCTTCGGAACAGAGTGAAGAGTGGAATCGCCACTTATTCTGGGACAGAGTAGTACCGGACAAGCAATGTTGAATAATACAAAAATACTAGCCCAAGATAGTGAGATGCACATCCTCTTTTTGCTATTCTCTTTCACACACTTCAGAGAGTCCCTTGGGCTTCCCTACTCTTCCCTAATCCGACGTGATAATTTAATCAAGTTTATTTGTATCCTGTACCAAAATCGGCCAATTTCCGAGATACAAGCTTTGAGGTGCAAAATGGCCAGGGCTGGAGGGATTAAATCTAGAAAAGTGATCACATCATTTTTTCGAGTGAAGCCATGTTGGTTTTGCCGGGTTTTTTTAAAACAGAAAATCAAATAAGGTGACTTTGACTCCTCCAAATACTAGTATTTGATACTCCGGCAGATTTTTGAATGGATGATATTGTATTCATCCATATTCCAACTTGATGCTGTACCACATTTTTTATGGAGATTATCATTTTTATCCATATTTCAATATGATGGTGTTCAGGGGCGAGCGCGATCGCGGAACGCCTGATATTTCGCGATTTTGACAGGTACAGAGAACGACGGAAAAATCCCCACGACAAGAAAACACGCCGTCCAAGAGTTGTACAACAAATGTGTGGGAAATTTATTGTTTCGGAATGCAATATAATCGTCATAAACCAATGGACATCGTGGTCATTGAATCGAATGGCAGGGAGATAGTGCTAGCACTTCAGTCACGCGCGCAGTGGGATCAAAAGCTTACTTCAACTACGACGATGGCGCGAGCAAAGCACTCGTACACCATTAAGCAAAAGCGCGAAGCGCTTCAATCAGTGAAGAAGATCGGCATTGCCGAGACGTGTCACCTCCTCTCCGTGCCTCGACACACACTACGGGACTGGGTGCGCAGTGAGAACAAGATTGTAAACTTTACTGGTAGCGAGAAGGGGAAGACGACAGGTGGACAGGGCGCCAACGAGCTCTTCCCCTTCGCGCATGAGCTCGTTCGCTTTACGAAGGACGTACGAAGAAGACTGATCGTGTTATCTACGTCTCGCATGCTCGGCTTCATCAAAATGACACCCCCCACATGGCTCGAAGCCTCCCTGGAGAACAAAGAGCCACAGAACGCGCACAACGCTCTAATGCGTCTGTGCCAACGCTTCGCCCATCGGTAAGTGAAGTGACATCGTACATGGAGACGTAGCTGACGGGATCTCTGACTTGCGCTAGCACGAACTAAACAACTTGCTGCACTTAAGTGTCTTTTTCCAATCAGCCACGTCTTCTCCCAACGCGCTCCCTCCTTCTCAAAGCAGACAAGGGATAAACTAGAGATTGTGCGTGGTGCCTTCGCTAAAGGGTTCTGGGACGCGCTCTGAGACTGCGCTCCAGCAGAGATCCTGAACGTGGACGAGACGTTGGTGCTGCTCGAAGACCCGCTTCGCTATTCCTGGAGCGAAGTCGGTGGTTCGGTGAAGATTCGTGGGAGCCCGGCGCACTCTCCACACATCACGGCTGTGCTGACCGTCCGCACCAATGGACACAAGCTCCCGATCCTATTTATAGTAAAGGGGCGCCCCGGAGGCACGATCAAGAAGCACGAGATCCGACGGTACCCCATAGGTCACATCTACGCAGTGCAAGCGCACGCGTGGATGGATGCAACCGTGTGGCGAACCTACGCCCACAATCTGCTACGCTACGAGGTCACCTCTCCCTATGTTATGCTGCTCGACAACTTCAGCGCACACGTGAGCCCAGAGGGGGAGGCTCGTGTTGTCGAAGACGCGTGCTGCGCTGTCGCTCCGCTGCCTCCCAACGTCACCGCAGCATGTCAGCCTCTCGATGTCGGCATCATGAGGCTTTTCAAGGCCAAGCTGCGCGCTCTCTGGCTTCGCGAGACTGGGTCGCCAGTCACGGCAGCAGAGAAACGAATGGTCATGATCAAGCGCGCAATCGACGCTTGGGGGGAGATTGACGAGAGCATCGTTAGATCCTGCTTTGAGAAAGCTTTGCCACGGCAGTGAACGAGTATGCAAAGTGGAAAATAACATGGTTCTTGTGTGTCACGTCGATGGGCATTGCTTCTTACTGTAGCTCATGGGCTTCACATGTCTGCTTTCTCTTGCTCACTACCACTTTGGCGATCAACTGCAGCACGTCCGTCTCAGGAAGCGCGGCGCGGTTCGCTAGCGAGTGCGTGTCGACCACCTCCACGAGGACGCCGAGCGAGTACACTTCCGCGTCGCTAACCACGAACCCCTGACCCCCCTGCCGCCGAGTGCGGCTTTCGCAGCCAACGAGCGCCTCGGGTGAGAGCCAGCGGCTCGAGCCCACTGCGCTGTACGAGGTCACGGCCGCCAGGTGCTTGTCGGCCGACCAGGCGATGCCGAAAAAGTTGACCACGTACGGGTGAGAGAGCTGCGCCAGGCGCTTGATTTTGCCCTTGAACTTGTAGGCGGGCGGCGGACTTGGCCCGTTCGCCTCGAGCTCCACCGGGGGATCCACTCGAGCAGGACTGGCTGCTCCGCGTCCGGAGCGCATTGCGGGGAGAACGAGCCGAGCCACACCTCGCAGCCGCTCAGCACGGACGATGACACGCAGAGCCGCCGCTTCTGGCTCGTCATCGTCGCCAGGCATTTGAGCATCTTCACATCGCGAAAGTCCATTCGCCAGTCCTGGCGCCCCTCGTCGACCCAGAAGCTCACGGACTGTAAGCGCCGCTGGTCGGCACCAGCAGTCAGCCGCGCCGGAGGCAGCACGAGCGAGTCCGGCGGCGACCCCGTCGACTCCTTCTCGGTCGCGAGCCGCTCGTCGTTTCCGTCAGCGTCGACGTCGTCGTTGACCGTCCTCATGCCGCCGCTCGGCCGCCGTGGTCTGTGCCGCCGCTGCCATCGTCCGCTCATGCCGCGCGTATGTGCAATAGTAGTACGCGGAGAGCACGACCTTGTTGAGCAAGTACAGCGCAGGCGCGGCAAAGCTCGTCATGGCGTACATCGACTTGACGGTCGAGCGCTCGTCCGCCTAGACGCCTCGCCGACGTTTGAGCCGCTGCTCGTGTTCCCACTGCACAGGCTCGACGAGCTCGTCGCGAGCCGCCGCTGGAGCTCTGTGACAGGGACACCATCGCACATGGCACGCCGTTCTGCTTGGTCGCGCTGAATCCGTCTGGGCACAACAGTGACGCGCCAGTGGTGTCGACTACGCTGTTCGCGTCCGACGAGCGAGCTCGCACAGTCGCCACCGCTTCCTGAGTCACGAGTGGTGGCCGCGCGGCGCTGCTCAGCACGCTGCAACGCAGCGTCAGTCGCCGCAACTGCTCGAGACCGGCGATGCGGGCGAGTGGGACGTTGCCAACATGCAGTCTTCAATGCGCCCAAGCCGCCCACGCGACAGCCGCACAAGCCAGCAGATGCGGGCGGTGGTGCATCTTGCAACTTGATGGACTGGCTGGCGCTGGGCGGTGGACCACTCACACACACCTTTCAGTGAGAACGCGAAATCTCACGAAATAGAATGCTTGCAGAGATGATAAAACGAAGTTTGCAGTCAGTTAGTTCTCGTGGGGTATTTCCCTGTCGTTTTGGGAATCGGGGGCTACCCATACAAACACAAATCAACCCATGGCGCGTTTTCCCGCCGTTATGTGTGTTCGTTCAAAGATAAATGGCTTGGGATTTCGGTTGCTTTAAATGGGCCTGATTTTTTCATGTACAGACAACACAGTTCAATCACCCACAGTTGTGGAACAAATCGAGTTGTGGAACATCTTTTTCAGGAACGAAATTTTGCATACTGAAATCAAGTCAGATTAATTACTTTACAGTTGTGACCCACAAGAACACAAGAACGCCGTAAAGGTGGCCCGATTCACAATTTCCATACATTATGATTTTTTGTTCAAGCACATTGCCAATTTTTGAAATTCATCAGGTTACAAAGCCATTTATGAGTTTTCAAAACAAGTTTAAACCGTTAAATACATCAAATGACTGTTAAAAACGTTATATTAACCCGTTTTTAACAGCAAAATTGTTATTAACTGTTCTTGACATGTGTTCCAAGTTGAGTCACACTAATAAATTTCACCTCCTTTTGTGGTGCTCTAACTGTGTGTTGTCTGTACAATTTGTTTTTAAGGGATATTAATTGATACCTGTTCCGCTGACACGAAACTCAGGGCAAATAAAACCCAAACGTCCATCGTGGCTGGGAGGTCGGAGACTTTTTGAAAGGCACAGTCAAGCCTTGCTCCAGAGCTTCTCCAGGCACGGCATTGTGTTATAAATCCTTAAATAACACATCCGTAAATGATGTTGTTGTGAGCTCTGCCAGTCATGCATGACCTGTTCGGTTCGCGTTCGGAATGTCGTTTCGCCAGCACCAGCCATTCGCCATTGCAGCTCTTGCAGCTCCAGCCATGAGCGACAGCAGCCTCCTGAGCACCGGGAGCCTTCACGCCGGCGTACGCCGCGCTGTTGACGCCCACAAGCTTCTGGCGCGCCACCCGGCGCTCCACCGCGTGCTCTCGGCTCCGCACTTTGTCGCGGCGGAGGCGCTCCATGCGCTTGGCGCGAGTCTCGTGGTGTCCGAACTCCGCGTCGTCGTGCTCGCGCACTTGCGGCCGTTCGCTGCGGAGCTGCTCGCGCGCCTGCTGGACCCAGCCACCGCCGTGTTTGAGCTGCGCGTACCTTCCGGCAATGACAGCAAGAGCGGTGACGTGGAGGCGGCAGACTTTGCACTGTGCACGGACCCGATGCGGCGCGCCGAGCTGACGGCTGCCGCGCTCGCGGACGTGCTTGCGCTACTTCCGCAGACGCTCGGTGTCGTACAGCAGCACTTCCTCGACGCGCCTTGTTTCTTCGAGTTCGTCAATGTGGCCGCGGCGCAGAGCAAGCAGCAGCAGCAGGCACACGCGCCAGAGGTGCAAGCGCGCTTGCGCGAGATCGTGCGCACGGCGCTGCGCCTGCTGCGCCTGCAGCCGCACGGGTTCCGCTCGCTCTGGAACTGGTCGGGCTTCTTTCCGCTCTGCTTCCACGCCGACGCGCGCATCCGCTGGTACGCGGCGCGCACAACTGCGATTGTGCTGCAGATGAGCAACGTGCAGCGCAACGCGTTTGTCAACGGGCTCGGCGTGGGCGAGGACGCCGCGGCGAGCGGGAAGCATGCAGACGTGCGCGCCGTCGAGCTCGAGGAGTTCCAGCTCGACGCAAATCAGCAGGAGGAGCGTATTCGCATGACCGCGTACGAGGAGAGTGTACCGGCGAGCGAGGACAGCGACAGTGGCGACGCGCACGACGTGGCGTTCCACGACTCGCTCAGGAACATCTTTGGCGTCATCGTGCCGACGAGCAAGCGGCACGAGGCGGTCGGCGCGCCAGTCGCGATGGAGCCGCTCGTGGCGACAGCGTCCACGAAGCGGAATCTGCAGTCGCTGGCGATCGCGCTGGGACTCAAGCGCCCGATCCTCGTTGCTGGCGCCGGCGGATGTGGGAAGACGGCGATGATCCGCGAGCTCGCGCGGCTCTCTGGCAACGACGACATGGTGGAGCTGCACCTGGACGACCAGATCGACAGCAAGACGCTACTCGGCTCGTACGTGTGCACCGACATCCCGGGCGAGTTCACGTGGCAGCCGGGAGCGCTCACGACCGCCGTCCAAAGCGGGCGCTGGGTGGTGATCGAAGACATCGATCGCGCTCCGTTCGAGGTGCTCGCAGCGCTGATGCCGCTGCTCGAGACCCGCGAAATGGTGATCCCCGGCCGCGGGGAGTTGCTGGTCGCGCACTCGAACTTCCAGATCTTTGGCACGACGTGCCACGGCCACAACATGCCGAAGGGATTCCAGGAGTCGATCTGGACGCACGTCGACGCGCTCCCGCTCCGCGACGACGAGATTGAGGAGGTCATGCAGACGCGCTTCGAGAGGATCCCGCGCCGCGTGGTCACGAAGATCATGACGACGTACAACCTCGTGTCGGGGAACGGCGACACGGCGGCTCTGGTCCCGACCGCAAGCAGCGCTGCGCTGAGTCACCTGTGGAAGGAGACGCGGCGCAACTACGGCCGCGACTTTTGCTTGCGGGACCTGCTCAAGTGGTGCAAGCGTATCTACGCGTTCTGCTACTCGGCGTCGGACGTGCGCGGCGGCGGCGGCGGCGGCTCGGGCTCCGCTGCGGGTGGACAGGAGTACATCACTGAAGACGAGCGCGTGCGCATTCTGCTCGAGGCGCTCGAGGTGTTTTGCGCGGGCATCCGCGAGCCGAGCACGCGGCTTCGTGCGGCGCTGGCGATCGGTGCGGTGTGGGAGGTGCCGGACGAGAAGATCCGGTACGTGCTCGAGCAAGCGCGACCCCACGTCGCGTTCAGCCAGCGCGAAGTCGAGATCGGCCGCGTGCATCTGCCGACGCTGTCGGCTCTCGAGCAGCAGCAGAACGAGTCGGGCTCGTCCGGCTCGCCCTCGGTCGTGATGACCGGCCACGTGCTTCGGCTGCTGGAGAAGCTGGCTGCGATCGTCCACACGTGCGAGCCGGCGCTGCTGATCGGCGAGACCGGTTGCGGCAAGACGACGATCATCCAGCACCTGGCCGCGTCGCTCGGACAGAAGCTAGTGGTGCAGAACCTGAACATCCAGAGTGACAGCTCGGACCTGGTCGGCGGCTTTAAGCCGGTGGAGATCCACCTCCTCGCGCGGCCGCTCTACATGGACTTCGTGGACCTCTTCAGCGGAACGTTTTCGCAGAAGAGCAACGCCGGCTTCCTCAACGTCGTGCGCACCGCGTTCGAGCACAAGGACTGGAAGAAGATGGTCAAGGGGATGCGCAAGGCGGTGCAGATGGCGGCGGCCAAGCTCGACGCGAGCAAGCCGGACGCTGGGGACTCGCCGCCGAGCAGCAAGGCGGCGGCCAGCGCCGCGTCTCCGAATGTCCTACACGCCCGGTGGGACGACTTTGAGACGGAGCTGGGCCGCTTTGAGCGCCAGAAGGAGCAGGTTGAATCGCACTTTGCGTTCGCGTTCGTCGAGGGCGTGCTGGTGAAGGCACTTCGCGACGGCCACTGGGTGCTGCTGGACGAGATCAACCTGGCGTCGTCGGACACGCTGGAGCGCATCAGCACGCTCTTGGAGCGCGAGACGAGCGCGTTCTCGCTCACGGAGCGAGGCGACGTCGAGGTCATCCGGCCGCACCCGAACTTTCGCATCTTCGGCGCGATGAACCCGTCGACCGACGTCGGCAAGAAGGACCTCCCGCCGTCGCTCCGCAACCGGTTCACAGAGATCTACGTCGACGAGTGCGTGAGCCCGTCCGACCTGCAGATGGTCGTGCAGCACCACCTGAAGGAGATCGCCGGCGCGCCGGTCCCAGAGACGGTCGCGTTCTACCTTGAGGCGCGCAAGCAAGCGGACGAGCGGCTCAGCGACGGCGCGCGCCACAAGCCGCGGTACTCGCTGCGCACGCTCAGCCAGGCGCTGCACATCACGCGCATCCTGATCCAGCGCGGGTACGGCGTCGAGCGCGCGATGTACGAGGGCTTCTCGTCGAGCTTCTGCACGCAGCTGGACATCGACTCGCGCGCGTACCTCGAGAAGCTGATCAAGAGCACGTTCGCAAAGACGATGAAAGCGAAGGACCTCGCGCGCGCGCCGCCCCGCCCCGGCGGCCGGGCGGCCACGAACGACTTTGTGCTCGTGAGCTCGTACTGGGTGCGCCAGGGAGGGTTCCTGGACCCGCGAGACGACTCGATCGCCGACCCGGTCACGAACCGCAAGAAGTTCGTGCTGACCAAGTCCGTGGACGAGAACCTGCGGCACTTGGCGCGCGCCGCCGTGATCGGCAAGTACCCCGTGCTGCTGCAGGGCCCGACGTCGGCGGGCAAGACGTCGCTGATCGGGTACCTCGCGGCGCGGATCGGCCAGAAGTGCGTGCGCATCAACAACCACGAGCACACGGATATCCAGGAGTACCTCGGCAGCTACGTCTCGGACGCGAACGGGAAGCTGGCGTTCAAAGAGGGCGTGCTTGTCGAGGCCGTGCGCAACGGGTGGTGGATCATCCTGGACGAGCTCAACCTCGCGCCGTCCGAGGTGCTCGAGGCGCTGAACCGCTTGCTGGACGACAACCGCGAGCTGTTTCTGCCCGAGACGCAGGAGACCGTGCGCCCGCACCCCAAATTCATGCTTTTCGCGACGCAGAACCCGCCGGGGCTCTACGGCGGCCGGAAGGTGCTCTCACGCGCGTTCCGGAACCGCTTCCTCGAGATCCAGGTGGACGAAGTGGCCTCGGCGGAGCTCCAGACGATCCTCCAGGAGCGGAGCTTCCTGCCGCCGTCGTACTGCGCGATCCTGATCGACGTCATGCGGCAACTGCAGCTCATCCGGCAGCAGTCGTCCGTGTTCGCTGGCAAGGGCGGGTTCATCACGACGAGAGACCTGCTGCGCTGGGCGGAGCGCCGCCCGGCGACGCGGCAGGCGCTGGCGGAAGAAGGCTACTGCCTGCTCGCCGAGCGCCTCCGCAAGGACGAAGAGAAGGAACTGGTGAAGCAAGTGCTGGAGCAGAAGTGCAACGTGACGATCGACATTGACGAGCTCTACTACCGCGGGCGGCCGCGCGAGTCGAACCTGCTGGACGAGAACGGCGAGGTGGAGCAAGAGACGGTCTGGGGCACCGCGGAGCAGTTCGAGCGCGTGCAGCAGATGATTGAGCAGGCAGTGGCGCGCTCCGAGTCGAGCGGGAGCGTGGAGGGCAACGCCGCGGGTCTCGAGAAGATCAGCGTGACCAAGTCCCTGCGCCGCCTCTTCTCGCTGGTCGGTCGCTGCTTGCAGCACCAGGAGCCCGTGCTGCTCGTCGGCGAGACGGGCTGCGGCAAGACGACGGTGTGCCAGCTCTACTCGCTTCTCCTGAACCAGCGCCTCCACGTTCTCAACTGCCACCAGCACACGGAGACATCGGACTTCCTGGGCTGCCTGCGTCCAGTTCGCGGGAAGGAGAAGATCGTCCAGGACCTGCAGAGAGTGCTGCTGGAGACGCTGGCAGCAGCGTCGGCTGGGGTCGACCAGAAGACCCACGTGTACAGTGAGATGGACCTCGCGCAGCTGCTCTCGGCGTACGACAGCGTCCGGTCGCGAGTGCTGCGGACTCTGGACGCGGAAGAAGCTGGCGTGGACCACCCGCTGCATGCTCAGATCCTGCGCGCCGACACGCTGAAGCGACGGTACCAGTCGATCTTCGAGTGGGTCGACGGCCCGCTGGTCGAATCGATGAAGCACGGCGACCTGATCCTCGTGGACGAAGTGAACCTCGCCGAGGACGCCGTGCTCGAGCGCCTGAACAGCGTCCTCGAGCCGTCGCGCGGGCTGCTGCTGGCTGAGAAAGGAGGCGACCAGGTGGAAGAGATCACCGCAGCGGCGACGTGGCGCATCATGGCGACGATGAACCCTGGCGGCGACTTTGGCAAGCGCGAGCTCTCGCCGGCGCTGCGCAATCGCTTCACGGAGATCTGGGTGCCGGCAATCGCCGACCTCGACGACGTTGCAACGATCATCCGCGACCGCTTGATGAGCAACTCGACGGCGCAGTCGGTCGCTGTTGCGCCGCCGCCTACCGACCTGACGCCGCTCTGCGATCCGATTCTGAGCTTCGTGAAGATGTTCAACGCCGCGAACGGCCGCCTCGGGGGCTGCGGCGCGGTCACGTTGCGTGACATTCTCAGCTGGATCAACTTCATCACGTCGGTGATGAAGGAGAGCGCGGGGTCATCTTCCTCGCGGGTGTCTCCCTGGGTCGCGTTTGTTCAAGGCGCGGCGCTGTCGGTGCTGGACGGGCTGGGGCTGGGGGCAGACAGTGCGCTGCACACGGCGATCCGAGCGAGAGAGGAGGCGTACGCGTACTTGCTGGATCTCGTGCCGAGCGACGACGTTGGCACCAAGCAGCAAGTGCTGGCGTCGCTGAACGCGACCAAGCAAGCGATCGACGACCGCATCAGCAACCTGAACTCGGCCGACCTCACCGCGTTCGGCATCAGCCCGTTCATGATCCCGCGCGGTCCGGATTCGACCGCCAGGCAGCCGTCGTTCTCGCTCAAGGCGCCGACGACGATGGCCAACTTGTACCGCGTGCTGCGCGCGATGCAAGTGAGCCGGCCGATCATCCTTGAGGGGTCTCCGGGCGTGGGGAAGACCAGCTTGATCAGCGCGCTGGCATCTGCGTCGGGGCACCGCCTCGTGCGCATCAACTTGTCCGAGCAGACGGACATCTCGGACCTCTTCGGCTCCGACCTGCCTGCCGCTGCGAGAGGCGACGCGAGCGACAGTCCGAACGGGATGTTCGAGTGGTGCGACGGTGTCTTCCTGCGGGCGCTGAAGGCGGGCGACTGGGTCTTGCTGGACGAGCTCAACCTGGCGTCGCAGTCGGTGCTCGAAGGGCTCAACTCGTGCCTCGACCATCGCGGCACGGTGTACATCCCAGAGCTCGATCGCGAGTTCGAGTGCCCGCCGACGTTCCGCGTGTTCGCGGCGCAGAACCCGTTGCGGCAGGGCGGTGGCCGCAAGGGTCTCCCCAAGTCGTTCCTGAACCGCTTCACGCGCGTGTTTGTCGAGACGCTGCACGAGCAGGACCTCATCCACATCGCGTCGTCGATCTATCCGACGCTCGCTGGCGACCGCGCGTCGGGCGCGCCTGCGACGCGTCTCGAAGCCACGAGCCTGCTGGAGAAGATGATCGCGTTCAACTCGACGGTGCACGACGACACGATGGTGGCGTGCAAGTACGGCCGGATGGGCGCGCCGTGGGAGTTCAACCTGCGGGACGTGTTCCGGTTCTGCGAGCTGCTCGAGCGCCAGCAGATCGCCAGCGGGTCCCCGGAAGAGCTCCAGGCGCTGAGCTACTTGGTGAACTTCATTTACGTCGAGCGAATGCGCAGCGCCCGCGACCGCGCCGCCATCTCGATCCGCTTTGAGGAGTTCTTCGGGGTGAAGCCGATGGATTTGCGGAACGTGTCGCTGCGCGTGTCGGAGGACCAGGTGGCGATCGGCAGCGCGGTGCTTGCGCGCAGCGGGCGGCTCCGCGTCCAGCGCGTCTCGCCGCCGCTGTTTAACTTCCTGCTGAAGCCCATGGAAGCGCTCGTGCACTGCGTCAACATGAACTGGCCGGCGCTGCTCGTGGGGCCGCCTGCAAGCGGCAAGACCTCGGCGGTTCGCTTGCTCGCGGCGCTGAGCGGTAACACGCTGCACGAGCTCGGGATGAGCGCTGGCACGGACGCGACGGAGCTGCTCGGCTGCTTTGAGCAGGTGGATGTCGGCCGCAAGGCGCGCGAGATCCAGCGTAGCGTTGCGGCGCTGTACGAGTCGCTCGTGCAGGAACTGGTGCTCGCTGCGCTTGGCGCGGCGGTGCAGCAGAAGCGCAGCCTGCTGAAGCTCGTGACGCAGCTCAGTGGCACGTGGTGGGCGCTGTCCAAGCGCGAGCGCGACGCCAGTACAAACAGGTCGAAGCGCAAGCAGCTCACGAAGGGGCAGCTGGACGACGCGATGATCGACTTGCTGCGCAACTTGCTCTCCACGGCGCGGAAGGCAGTCGGGGCGCTTGAGCACTCGAGCGAGAAGGCTGCGGATGATGCGAGCGTGGTCGTGCGGGAGATCGAGGCGCTCGAGATCGTGATCGCGGGCGTCGTGGCGCTGAGCAAGTCGGCCTCGATCTCGTCATCGTTCGAGTGGGTCGACGGCACGTTAATCCAGGCGATGGAGAAGGGCGAGTGGATCCTGCTGGACAACGTCAACTTCTGCAGCTCGTCCGTGCTCGACCGCCTGAACTCGCTCATGGAGACCGGCGGCGAGCTCCTCATCAACGAATGCGGCGTGCTCAACGGCAAGCTGCGCGTGGTCAAGCCGCACCGGAACTTCCGCATCTTCCTGGCTATGGACGCGCAGTACGGTGAAGTCTCGCGCGCAATGCGCAATCGCTGTGTGGAGATCGCGCTGCTGGAGCAGGACGAGCAGCGCCTCGACCTCGTCAAGGTGTCGAACGCAGGAGGCATCCCGGGCTTTGCGCTCTGCCGTGCGTTCCAGGCGATCCACGAGCGCGTCGTGGACGCGCTGGCGTCGAACCCGCAGGGCCCTCGGTACGCTCGAATCAACCGACGCCACCTGGAGAACTGGTCGCAGCTGGCAGCGTCCGAGATTAACCGCGGTGTCGTCCCGCTCGCCGCGATCGGCGACGCGTTCCAGCGCGTGTACGGTGGCGAGCTGCTGGTCCAGCTCGGACTGGAAGGTGAGGCGCTGCGCGTGTTTCAACACGCTCTGGCCGCCTCTGCGGCCACACCGAGTCGGCAACGTGTCCTTCCTCTGCAGACGACGACGCTCGAGCTGTGTCAGGAAGCGGAGAGCGTCGCGCTGCGGCGCGACCTCGCGTACATTGAGTACTTGTTCGCGGTGGCCGGCGCGTCGGACGCAGGAATGGACGGTGACGACGAGCTGCTCGCCATCCTCGCGAGCGACGCTGCGCTGGTCGGGATGAGCGCGAAGACTGTCGAGCAGCGACGTGTCGGCTGGCTCCAGTTTCTTGACGCTCGCAGCGCGCCGCCGAGCATTCCGACAGTGTACCCGCGAGCGGTCCTCGAGGAAGCCGCATCGCACCTGAGCTCCAAGGAGTTCTTGCCGACCGACTCGTCTGCCGCGACTACGTCACTCCCACTGACGCTACTGCCGTCTGCGCTGCGTCGCGTGGCTCAAGTGTCGATGTCGTCGTTTGGGTCCGCAGACCCCGAGCGGTTGCTCTTTGCGCTCGAGAAGGTCGCGTCGCTGTCGCACTCACCAGCGGCGGCAATGTCGTCGTCTCTCGCGAGCCGCTATGTCAAGTCGCTGCTGAAGAACGACCTGTTCGCGAGCGTGGCGCGTCAGATGACGGCGCACATGACGACGTTCGGTGACTTTGTCGGCCGCAGCGTTGTTAGCACTGGGAAGTGGCCCGTGTACCTGAGCGCGAACGCCGCTGCGTTCCGCCAGACGCACTGCGCGCTGCTCGAGTTCTCGTCGCGGAATCCGAACCAGCGAGCAGAGGCAGATGCGCTCTGGCAAGCGATCGTCGCGACGCAGGAGCAGCTCGCGCTGCTCGATGGCAGCGAGTGGCTGCGCTTCTGCGAAGAAGAGCAGTACCGCGAGGTCGACTCTGGACTTTCCGGTGCGTCGGCGTCGGAGAAGGGCGAGCGCAAGGCGAAGCGGGCGAAGAAGACGTCCACGCAGGACTTCGACGCCAGTGAGCTGTCGGTTCTGCAGCAGTCGTACGCGATCCACCAGTACCACGCCGACCGCTCGAGCGCCGAGAACGAGCTCGTGTTCCTCGTGTTCCCGTTCTTCAAGGCCTTCGACGCGTTCATCGGTCGCTTCCTGAGCGCTAGCTGCGCGGAGCAGTCCGCCGCAGCAGGAGAAGGCGTGTCGGCGCTGGTGAAGACTGCACTGCGCGACAGGTTCGAACTGTCGATCCAGCTCCGCGAAAAGACGTTCGGCTGGACGCACTTCCTCATCCACTGGCAGTGGACGAAGAAGTCGCTACTGCGCGTCGGCGCCGCGCTCGAGGCAGCCGACCTCGGGGGGTCGACGAGCGACTGGGCCGAGGCGTGGCACAGCGTAGTGGACATGGTGCAGCGTATCCAGGACATGATCGAGTCGCTCATTGGCTGCGGGTCGAAGAAGGACGTGCTGTGGAAGAACGGCGGGCACTCGCTGCTGCCGACGAGCGCGGAGCTCTGGAACGCGCGGCATCTGCTCGACCGTCTGACAGCGACGTACATGAAGGTGAGTGTCGTGTTCTCGCCGCTGCTGCTCGACTCGGGCGACGGGAGCTCGATGGACGGCGCGGTAGACGTGCTGGCGCTGCTGTTTGGTGGCGTGGCGTCGATGGAGGCCGCCATGAAGAGCGGCCGGCTCGATGTGTCGTCGCTCTTCTTCGTGGACGTCGCGACGCGGAAAGAGGTGCTGTACGCGCTGTGCGCCTTCTCTTACATGACGCAGCAGCGCACAGTCGCCGCCACGAGCGCGACGGCGAGAGGCGGCGCCGCAGCGAAGGCGTATCCGCATGAGAAGATGGCCGAAGAGCTTGTCAAGCTCCCGGACGCGCTGCTCAAGAAGCTGCGCGACAAGCAGGCGGAGACGACAGCGCTCATTGCGAAGAAGACGCTGTACCTGAGCGAGATCGAGGCCGACGCGAGCAACCACGTGGACCTGCTGAGCGAGGAGGACAGCCGCGTCGGCAAAGACGCGCCAATCCTGCTCTTCGACATGAAGGAGAGCTCGGTGCTCATGGAGCGGATCGTGAACTTCCAGCTGAGCCCGCTGCTCGAGCACGCGCTCGCGCGCCGCGAGGCGCACGTGATCGGTGAGCTGATGCACGTGATGAACATGTTTCAGCTGCGCGACGACGGCGCGAGCGACGCGGCGGACGCGCTCGCGGGCGTCACCCGCCAGGTCGGCGCGGTGCTCGACGCCCTGGACTCGCTCGTCGAGGACATCCTGCAGCTCGGCGTGCGGGATCCGTCGAGCTTCCACGCCTTCCAGGACATTGTCTGGTGCGGCCACAAGTTCATCGACGGGTTCGGTGAGGCGGACGCGTCGCTCGACCTCGTCGCGGAGCTCGACGCGTTCTTTGCGGTCTTCAAGTCGCACCTGAACGCCGTGCTCTTCGGCTTCCACCAGTTCCTGCGCTGCAACAGCTTCAACCAGATGGACGTCGTGTCGTTCGACACGTTCGACACGCACAAGAAGCTCCGCCAGGCGCAGCGCAAGAGCGCGCCGCGCAGCAGGGACGCGATCCGTGACGAAGACGAGCAGGTACACGCCGTGTTCGGCCTCCCGCGCGTCTTCCAGTGCGTGCAAAGCGCGGCAGTTCTCAAGAGCGTGGCCGAGGTCGACTTGCACGAGTCGACGTGCGGCACGATCGAGGCGCAGGTGCGCTCTATGCGGCTTGACCGGATCAAGCAGCACTTTGTCTCGTCGCAGTCACAGAGCTCCAAGCACACGGCGTCAGCCGTCCACGCGCTGCTGGTCGAGCTCCTGGTGGCCACGGTTCTCGCGTTCGAGACGACGTTCACAGACAGTGTCGAGTGGCTCGAGGTGAAGGCGCTGCTCAGGGAGTATGTTGGCGGCGACACGAGCGTCGGCGCCCGACTGCTCCGAGCCATGAAGCGCACGAGCGACGACACGTTCGCGGCGTCAACTGAGGAGTTCGCGCGTCCGCTGCTGGCGGCGCTCACGAAGGCGACGGAGAGCGACGGCGCCAGTGCCGCGGCGTTCGGCGAAAGCTTGGTGCTGCTGGGGCTCTGGCGGTTTGCGCTGCTGCTGCCGTCGTCGCCGGTGGATCCAGTGACGAAGCCCTTGGTGAAGAAGGAGATGCTGCTCAGTCGCCTCGGGATGCTGACGCTGCAGAGGGCGGTGGACGGTGCGATTGACCGTGTCAGCCCGCTGCCGCCGGCATCTGACGAGACAGATCGCGCTGCGACCGACGAGTTCAAGCGCGTGTACGACGAAGTCCTCGCCGTGTCGGCGTACGCGATCCAGCGCTACGAGCCAGCGCACGGCGGCGCCAGCGCGCTAAGCGAGCACACGCGCCGCGCGCAGCTCGTGACGCCCGTGGCGATGTCCAAGTTTGGCGAGATGTTCCGCGACCTGCTGCGCTTCCAGGGCACGATCATGCCGGCGAGCAAGATGGTGGCATTTGTGGGCGCCGCGCGGTCGGGCGCCACAAGCCACAGCAAGTGCCGCCAGCTGCTGCGCGAGCTGGACATGTTCCAGCA
Source organism: [Pythium] brassicae (nom. inval.) (assembly GCA_008271595.1). Lineage (NCBI taxonomy): Eukaryota > Oomycota > Peronosporomycetes > Pythiales > Pythiaceae > Globisporangium > [Pythium] brassicae (nom. inval.). The sequence goes on along the minus strand of SMMQ01002292.1, from coordinate 8,124 downwards.
GACATCTGAAAGCTTCCTGACGCAGCTCGAGCGCAAGTTCGGCGCGAGCTTCCGCGACATCATCGAGCCGGTCGCGGCGGCGATCTACGCGGTGAAGGAAGGCGTGGCGATGCTCTCGTGGTCGATCTACTTGCGGCTGCAAGACGCCGCGGTGAACGCCGACGAGAAGCAGGCTCTGGCGCTCTCTCTCGTCGAGTTCCCGTCGGCGCCGAGCTCAGCGGTGCAGGAGCTTGAGGCGGGCGGCCAGTGGCGCGCGATCCAGCAGCTGCTCAAGACCGTTGGGTCGAAGACGACGTCGCTCGTGTTCGGCGGCGCGCGCCAGACGCGCAAGAGCGACATGGCGCTCCTCGATGTCTCGCTCGCGAAGCTCGAGTTCCTCTTCCGCGAGACAGTGCTCGCGCGCGACGTGATGCTCTCGTCCGACGTTGCAGCGGCGGTGCTGGAGGACGCGATGGGGTGCAGCAAGGTGCTCTTCGACCTCTTCTTAACCAAGTGGCAGGAGCAGCAGCAGCGCGAGGAGGAGAAGCGACGCGCCGAGGAGGAGCTCTTCAGGTACAAGGTGCGCACCGTGGAGATCGAGTCAGAGGATCAGCTGCTCGAGAAGGAGTTCCGCGCGCAGTTCCCGGATTACAGCGCGGCCGACTTTGAGGCGTTCGTGGCGCCGGCGCAGGGCGGCGTCCAGGGGGCTCTCACGTCGTCGCTTTCGGCCGCTGCCGACGCTGACCTGCTGATCACCGACAAGACCGTGCAGCGTCTGTGCCTGGCGCACATTAAGCTGTACGCTGCGAGCGGGAGCTCGAAGGTCGAGGTGACCAAGAGCGAGGTCGTGAACGCTTTCGCGCGCGCCTTCACACTGGCGGTGATGATGCGCAAGACGATTAACACGGTCGCGTCGGGCCGCGTGGAGAGCGCGATCGCGGCGTCCGGCGTCTTCGCCGCGGCGCTCGTGCAGTCGCGACTGGGTAGCAGCGACTCGCGGAGCGCGGTGCCGGCGCTACACGCACTGAGTAGCGAGTACCTTCGCGGCGTCGATTTCCACCGCGACCCGATGGTGAAGGAGGTCGTGCTCGTGGCGCGGCCGCTGCAGGACCTCATGGTCCGCGTGCAGTCGCTCCTCGCGCTCTGGCCGGACCACGCGATCCTGCAGCAGATCGTGCTCATCGCGGACCGCATTCGCAACTTTGAGATCAGCTCGCCGCTCGCGCGCACGCTCACGGGCGTCGAGCTCCTGCTCCGCAAGGCGCAGGACTGGGAGGCGTACGCCGCCAAGGACTACTCGATCGCGAGCGAGCTCGGCGCGCTGTCGGCGCTCGTGACCCGCTGGCGCAAGCTCGAGCTCTACTCGTGGCCGTACCTGCTACAGGTGAAGGAGAAGCAGCACCGCTTGGTCGCGCATAAGACGTGGTTCAGCATGTACTCGCTGCTGACCGCTCAGTTTGAAGCGGACGAAGCCGGCGCGGCCGCGAGTCGCGAGAGCTTCTTCACCGTCGCCGGCTCCAAGAACGAGCTTCAGTGGTTGCGCCTGAACGAGCTCTCGGAGTGGGTCTTCGTGCCGCCAAAGGCCGCCGCCGCCGCCGCCTCCACCGCGGCGCAGCAGGACAAGTGGATGGGCGACCTGTTCTCGACGCTCGACGCCTACGTGCGCTCGTGCTCGATCGGCCAATACGAGAGCCGCTTGCTGATCGTCTACTCGTTCTGCGCACAGCTCTTCATGGAGTTCTGGGGCGTGCAGGACGCGTCTGCGCCGGAGCAAGCGGCCGCCGCGGCCAAGAAGTCGACGTACGCACTCGCGACGATGCTGTACCACCTGTACCGGTACTACGAGCAGCACCTCGGGTACTTGGGCCGCCAGTGGAGCGGGCTGAAGGCGCCGATCCAGAAGAAGCTCGTCGAGTACGTGAAGATCTGTCGCTGGGACGAGCAGACGTACTACTCGCTCGCCGAGTCGGCCGAGAAGTCCCACCGGAAGCTCATGAAGTACGTCCGGGACTACGACGCGGTACTGACGGTGCCCGTGCAGACCATCATCGACGCGTCGACCGACAACGGCATCAACAAGGAGGGCGGCTTTGCCGGGATCCACGCCACCCGCGCTGAGCTGGAGGCCGTGAACGACGGCGTGGTCGTGCCGAAGAACATCGAGAAGGACGAAGAAGAGGACGCCGAGACCGAGCAAGCGAAGAGTGGCGCTGACGGGGACGAGAAGGCGCCGACGAAAAAGGCGACGACGGAGGTTGTGGAGGACGCCCCGCGAGTCCCATCGCTGCTGCTGCTCGTCCACTCGAGTCGTCCACATGTCGTCGAGTCGGACGACGTTGTTGTCCTGGACGAAATCGCGTCTCAGGTCCGCGCGTCGGTGTACTTCGACAAGATCGGCGTGCTGGCGAAGCGGATCAGCAAGTACACGCACAAGGCGATTCTCGCGCGCGAGGCGGTCGAGAGCCGGCAGCAGCCGCGTGAGCTCTGCGAGGACCTGTGCGAGACGATCTTCTACCGCATGCACAAGCTGCAGCACGGGGCGAAGCTGCCGAAGGGCTCGAAGAAGAAGGCGCTGATCGACCTGCTGAGCGAGCTCAAGGCACAGGGCATGTCGCACCACCGCGCGCACTTGCCAGCGCAGCAGCAGCGCATGGAGCTGCTCTTTGAGCTCGACGTCCCGGACGTGGAGAACTGCCTCCAACTCGACGGCTTCAAGGACCTCGTCGACCAGAACGGCGCGTCGGTCGTGGGCTTCGCGGACGCGTCGAAGAAGGGGTCGAAGAAGCGAAAGAACGTGAAGCGGAGGAAGGGCGACGCGGCTGCTGACACGAGCAGTGCGACGACCGAGTCCGGGTGGGCGATCGCGAAAGACTCGCCGCTGTGGCTGTGGCAGCGCGCGGACGGCTACTACTACCGGTTCATCGGCCAGCTGGCGTCGCTGCGGTTCAGCGCGCTCACGAGCTTCTCGCACGACTTGTCGTCGAGCGAGGTGGATCGGATCAACGGCTATGCGGAGAACATGCTGCACTCGTTGCTGCAACAGCGGCAGCTGCTGCACGCGGCGTCGCTAAACCACGAAGGGTTGATCCGGGCGCTGAGCACGCTGGAGCGGCTGCAAGCGTTCAAGGCGGCGTTCCTGGCGAGCGGCTCGCGCACCTCGCTGGTCACGAACCTCGACGCTGTGCTGCGCCGACAGTTGGCCCAGCAGGAGGCGGTGCTGAGCTTGCAGAAGCCGCTCAAGGAGCTCCACATCGTCGTATCGCAGGTGTTACAGTCGTCGTCGAGCCCGCTGCTCGCGCAGTCGACGCACAAGTTCACTGCGGTCTTCGACCAGCTGACGCTCGTCGCGAAGACGTTCGTCCGCGCGAACGGGCTCCGGACGTCGCTCGGCGTGCCTGCAATCTCCCAGCATGCGGCGCTGGCGGACGCAGAGGACAGTGGCGACGCGCCGGCGACCGCGTTCGCGCACCCGAGCAAGCGCGTATACGGCGTTTCGCCGGCACTCTCCGTGTCAGACAATGACGCGAAGGTCGTGCTCCCGATTTCGCTGGAGACGCTGAGCGCGAACGCCCGGTGCTTTTCGGAGGTGCAGGGTTTGCTGGCGGAGCTGGCGGTGACGTTCGCGCAGGTGGCGCCGGCGCATTGCTTCGACGAGATCCAGGCGACGGTCGCGCGCGTCGTGGCGCAGGACGCGGAGCTGCTCGAGGAGGCGTCGACACCCGCGCCTGTCGCCATGGAAGACGACGGAGCGGACGCGGACGCGACTAAGTCGGTCGAGGCATTTGTCGCGAGCTACGACAAGCTCTTGGCAACCGTGCTCGTGTCTATCCAGGACCTGACGAAGCTGAGTCCTCGCGCGGAGACGAGCGAAGAGGCGCAAGGTGACAACGCCGACGCCGACGAGAACCTGCGTGCTCAGCTGTCACGCTTGACGACCGCGGTGAAGGACTCGCGCGTCAACTTCATCGCTTCCCAGCTGTCGGAGCTGCTGGCGCTGTTGTCGCAACAGTACAGCAACTGCGCCGGGTCTCCGTCGGTAGCATGGCGCGGCGCGTTCCTGTCGTCGCTGTCGCTGCTGGAGCGGCTCGAGACGAGTCTGCTGGACGTCCGCGCGATCAGCCGCCAGCTCTTGGTGGACCTGCTCGTCGCGCACAAGAGCGTGGCCAAGCTCGACTACGTGCTGATCCGCATCTTCCGGAACTTGTTCCAGCACGGCTTCTGCCGCACGGAGGACAAGGACGGCGGCGAAGGCGGCGGCGACGGCAAGATGCAGTTCCAGGACGACGTGGACGGCACGGGCATGGGCGAGGGCGAGGGCAAGAAGGACGTGAGCAACGAGATCGAGGACGAGGAGCAGCTGCTCGGCTTGAAGGGCGAGCAGCAGGAAGAGCCGCAGGACAAGCCCGAGCAGCCGGAAGACACGGGGCTCGAGATGCAGAACGACTTTGAAGGCACAATGCAGGACCTCCCGGACGACGAGAAAAAGGATGACGACGAGGAGAACGACGACGAGGAGGAACTCGACCGCGAGATGGGCGACTTCGACCAGGACGACGAGAACGTCGTGGACGAGAAGATGTGGGGCGAAGACTCGGACGACGACGAGGACAAGATCGACAAGGAGAACGAAAAGTTTGAGGAAGACTCCAAGGTCGAGGGCCAGGCGCTTGAGGACGAGATTCGCGGCAAGGACGGCGACGACGACGAGAAGAAGAAGGACGACGAGAAGCCGACGAAGGACGACGAGGCGAAGAAGGATCCGCCGCAGGCCGACACGCAGGGTGACGACGACGACCACGACGGTGACGGCGACGACGGCGACGACAACAAAGACGACCAGGTGAACGAGGACTTTGAGGACAAGTACGAGGAGAACCACGACAACGTGGATCCGCAGGGTCGCGACGAGGGCCAAGACGAAGAGGACGCCAAGCAGGAGGAAGGCGACGAGTTGCCGGACGACATGCAGTTGGACAACGACGACGACGGCGCGGCCGATGGTGACGGTGACGGTGACGACGGCGACGAAGACATGGACAAGGACGAAGGCGACGACGACGGCGACGAAGGCAACAGCGACGAGCGCGCAGATGAGAACCCCGATGAACCGGAGGCGGACAAGGACGACGACGAAGAACCGCTCGACAGCGCTGTGCAGCTGGGAGCCGGCGGGTTGGACGACGAGAACGAGCAGGCGGAGGACGAGGACGAGGACGACGCGTCGCCAGAGAAAGAGCAGGAGAACTCTGCGCCGGACGACAAGTCCTCATCTACTGTCGCCGGGACGCAGGCGAAGGACGGCCAGGACGAGCTCGAGCCGACCGAGGAGGACGAGAAAGAGGACGTGGATATGGACGACCCGAGTCGCCACGACAAGGACGCCGACGAGCAGAACCAGAGCAACAGCTCTGCGCAGAAGCAAAGTAGCGGCGACGACAGCAACGACAAGCAGGAGTGGAAGCCCATGTCGCAAGTCGCGGACGCGAACCAGAAAGAGGAGAAGGAGGAGAAGCGGCGGAACCGGCAGCGCAACGAGCCGAATCCGTACCGCAACCCACAGGACACCCAGGAGCACTGGAAGCGCCGAGTGGAGATGATCGAGCGCGGCGAAGAGGAGAAGGAGGCGGACGACAAGAGCAGCAGCCAGATGAACGACGACGACAGCGCGCGCAAAGAGATGGCGACGGCCGAGTTTGTGAACGACGACGACGAGCACCTGGACGACGTCGAGCACGCGCTGGCAGCGGCGGACGAGAAGCAGATCATTAACCAAAACAACAGCGAGCAGAAGGACGAGTCGGACGACAAGGGCGACGACGGCGACGACGAGAGTGCGGACGGCGCCACTGCGATGGATGTCGACGACGACGACGTAGGCAAGGCGGACGACAGCGAGCAGGACGACTCGAGCGCGAAAGAAGACAAGTCGGCGGCGAAGAAGGACAAGAGCGCGGAGCGGGACCACGAAGCGGACTCGAAGATACTCGATCCTGCGACTGACGACGCGAAGAAAAACGACGCTGGCGACGAGCCTATTGGCAAGGACGACAACGACATCGACATGGACAACGACGACGCTGGCGACGACTCAGTGCCGAGCGCTGTGTTCCAGTCGGAGCTCGAGCGCAAGCTCAAGGAGCTGGGTGTTGCGGACGAGGAGGACAAGGAGGACCAGAGCGCGCCACCGGCGCTCTTGTCACCCGACGAGGTGTCGGCGCTGCGCGACGAGCTGGACATGTTCATCGCCAACTGGTCCCGCGGTGACACCAACCTGGTGCTGCGCGGCTCGGAGCTGTGGTCGAAGTACATTGCGATCACCGCGGCGTCGTCGCAGCGGCTGTGCGAGCAGCTCCGGCTGGTGCTCGAGCCCATGCTGCGGGCGAAGCTCGAGGGCGACTTCCGCACGGGCAAGCGCATCAACATGCGCAAGGTGATCCCGTACATCGCGAGTCAGTTCCGCAAGGACAAGATCTGGATGCGTCGCACGCGGCCGTCGAAGCGCCAGTACCAGGTGATGGTCGCGATCGACGACTCCGAGTCGATGGCGGACAACCACGCGGGCCGCCTGGCGCTTGAGGCCATGACGACGCTCTGCAAGGGCATGACGCAGCTCGAAGTGGGCGAGATCTCGGTGGTCAAGTTCGGCCAGGACATCCAGCTGCTCCACGCGTTTGACGCGCCGTTTACGGACGACACCGGCTCGCGCGTGATCGCGCAGTTCGGGTTCCAGCAGAAGAAGACGAACATGGTCCAGACGCTCGACGCGATCCTGCAGATCCTTGAGACAGCGAAGAACGCGTCGAGCGCCGCGAGCAGCAACGCGAACGGTAACGTCGAGTTTACGCAGATCGTGTTCCTCATCTCGGACGGTCGCTTCGACACGGACGGCCGCATGCGCATCAAGAAGCTCATCGAGACCGCGCTTGAGCGCCAGCAGCTGATCGTGCTGCTCGTCGTGGACCACGCCGACAACAAGGACAACTCGATTCTCGAGACGAAGAGCGTGACGTTCGCCAAGGGTAAGGTCACGATGGTCCCGTACCTCGAGAACTACCCGTTCCCGTACTACGTGCTGCTGCCCAACTCGACGCTGCTCCCGGAAATCCTCTCGGACTCGCTGCGCCAGTGGTTCGAGATGCTGCAGATGAAGAGCTAGGGCAAGAAGCTAGCTGAAGTTGGAGGACGAAGGGTGTGTGTCTACTATATACTTATTGGATAGAATCGGTCGCATCGCGCGCTACACGAAGTTTGTGCTGTAGTTGTTCAGCTGCGGCTGCTTCCAGGTTTCACTCGCGGTGACGCTGCGTTTACTGCCAACTTCACTCAGCTGGTGCTGCTGCTTCCAGTGCTCGCTTCCGCCCACATCGCCCTTGCCGCCGTCGTTCATCCCGGAGCCACGTCCAACCAGACTGCCACCTCCAGCAGCAGCAGCAGCGGCAGCGGCGGCGCCGCCACCGCCGTACAGAGCAGCTTTCTGCTTCCGCGCCGCCGCTTCGCGCTGCTCCGACCGGGTCGTGAAGAACACCATGAGAAACGTCGCGACAATCGTGAGGCCGGACGTGCCCAGTGCGACGACCCACGGCGGACCATACGAGCGCGAGATGTTCGCCGTTGTCAGCGACGACGACGACGACTCGCCAAGAGACCCGAGAGTGCTGGTGCACCGCGGACCCGTCCACGACAACCCGACGCACTTGCACCTGGACTTGACGCACGAACCCGTGGTCACACGCGTCGTGTTGGACAGGATCGTGCAGTCCTCATCGGTACGGCAAAACGCCTTGCCCGACACGTCGATCGCCAGGTTC
>SMMQ01002289.1:1539-16721 GCA_008271595.1 [Pythium] brassicae (nom. inval.) | reverse complement strand
GGGGGGGGGGGGGGGGGGGGGGGGACCGTCAAGGTCACCAGCGACCTGCGCCAGCGTACACACATCGACATTGTTACAAGTTACATACGAGTCTCCACACACGTACTAGTACACAAGCACGCCTCCGACTTCTCCTCCTCGCCGCTCGCCGACGGGGACACGCGCGCTATACGCGGAGCCGCGCGTACTGCGTGTAGGTCGCGTACGGGAAGCTGACGGCGTAGAGCGCGAGGAAGACGCCGAGCGCGCGCTTGCTGTAGCCGCCGTAGATGCGGCGCTGCTGCGCGTCGAGCTTCTGGCGCGGGCAAAAGAAGAGCGCGAGCAGCGCGAGCAGCTTGAGCGCCGCGACGACGAGCACCCAGCGGAAGACGACGGCGCCGGCGTGGGGCGTCCCGCGGCGCACGGCGTCGAGGTCGAGCGCGAGCGCGTCGATGCGCGTGACCGCGTCCGCGAGCTCGGCGCCGAGGATCTTGACGACGCTCTGGAAGGAGCTCAGGAGGCCGTAGATCGTGCCCTCGGAGCCGGCCTGCGCGACCTCGATGGTCGGAACGAAGGCCGAGAAGAGCAGCAGCACGCGGAACGCGGCCTTGAGCAGGCTCATGAGCACCGGGAGCCAGCCCTGCGCGCGCGCGACATCGAGCGCCACGAGCGCGTTGCCCGCGGCGTACACGAGCGCCCACGAGCCGACAACGGCGGCCGTGGCCTTGCGCCAGTGCGCGTTCACGCCGCCTGCCGAGCGCCAGGCTGCGAGCACGAGCACGAACGCGAGGTCGCTCAGCGGCGCCTGCAGCAGCCGGGCGCGCGGCGGCTGCGCGGTCCAGCGCGCGAGCGCGCGCGCCACGTCCCTGCTCTCGAGGAACGAGAAGAAGTAGAGCACGCAGTTGAAGGCCACGAGCTGCCAGATCGCCTTCTGCTGCGCGCTGCGCAGGAACTGGCGGCACGTCTCGGCCGCGCGCTGCTGCGGCGCCGACACGCGCGGCTCGAACGCGTGGTGCGCGAGGAACGGCAGCGGCACGAGAGCGAGCACCGCGAGGTGCAGCGCCACGAGCGCCGCGCCGCGCGGCCCAACCAGCAGCTGCACGTCGAGCGGCTGCGCCGGGTCCGGCGTGAGCGTGAGCTTCACGAGCGCGTGCGCGGCCACCTGCGCGCCGATGCGCAGGATTTGGTACGTGCCGACGAGCTGCCCGCGCGTCGCGAGCTCGTCCTGCTGTGCGAGCTCGACGATGCGGATGTCCGTGGCGTTCGTGAGCACGACGAGGAAGAGCATCGCGCCCGTGACGCACGCGACCACGGCCGCGCTATGCGCGTCCGCCGAAAGCGCGCCGCCGAACTGCAGCAGCGCGAAGAGCGCGCAGCAGCTCGCGGCCACGAGCGCCCAGCCGCCGAGGATGTACGCGTTGCGCCGCCGCCCGAACGGCGCGAACGAGTCCGAGAGCAGCCCGAGCAGCAGCACGACGGACCACTGGAGGCTCAGCAGGTCCCGGAGGCTGGCGAACGTCGCCGGCGCGAGCCCGAGGCTCGCCGGCGGGAAGCGCATGATCACGAGCGCGAGCGCGACGTAGAAGTAGCCCGAGAGCGCGGCCGAGAGCGCGTAGCCGCCGTAGCGCGACGAGAGCAGCGCGACGGGCCCGCCCTTTCGCAACGCACCGTACGACTGCAGGCTCAAAAGGCCTACACCAGTCGTGTAAGAGCGGCCGCGGGTCCCGGCGTGGGCCCCGAACCCACACGCGGGCGGCGCGGGCGCGTGGTGCGAGTAGCAGTCAAGCATGGCGGTGGGGACGCCGCCGAAGCGCCGGCTAGTGTCCGAGTCGTTATCATAGTCCTCGTAGCCGAAGACGTCGTCGAGCGAGAGCGCGATGTCGGACGACGACCGCCGCGGGCTGGACGCCGCCAGCAGCAGGTGGTCGCCGGCAGCGCTGAGCGCGCTGGTGGCCGTGGCGCCTCCGCTGCTGCCGCCGTGCTGCTTGGAGCTGCTCGCCATGGCCTCGACGGGACGGCGCGCCGTTGGAAAACTGGGTGCACATGGAGGAAGCGCACAGACGCCGCAAGGATTCGAGCAATTGAAGCAAACTCCGAATCAGTGACGAGTGTGCACTTGAAGTTTGTATGTTTGCAATCCCGACGATGACTTCCCGCCACGTCAGGTAAGCTCTCTATAATTTACACTGATCAAAAATGATATCTGCTGTGATCTAAATATCTTTTTAGCAAATGCAGTATTGCAGAAACCTTCGGTACTTGATAATAATTCAGGTGGACCTCGCCGGAACAGAATCGCCACCTCGCGAGTCTTCCAACCACGAATCGCCACAAAGTGTGCACCTTCGTCGAGTTGATTGCACAAGAAGGCTGTTGTCAGTGTTTTCAATGATCCGCAACAGATCACGACTCGATTCATCCGACTGGGTCGACAAGCTTCTTAAAGCACGAGCGGCAAGTTTTCCGTCGCATTCCAAAACGCTCGGCGTGCAGCTCACGATCAGCGTCCTGTGCCATTTCGACCAAGATCGCTGCAACCAGCCCGCTTCGCTTGCGGCAACTGAGGGTCGGAGGTCGCCACCGTCTCTGTAACGGGAGGCTGAATCGCTCGCAAGTCCACCGTTGGGCAAGTCGCATCGCGTGGTTGTCGTTGCAGGCCGGTGGTCGCAATCGATCATTGTTGCGATCACCAGCCTGCAACGACGACCATCTTCACTGAGACCACATCGACCATTGGCGCGAACTATCGACAGAACGCACTTGAGAACGTCGCTCCGACCGAGCAGCGCGCCGAGGCGTTCCCCCGGCGAGGGGCGACGCAGCATTGCCCTCGAGCAGACACCCTTGTTCACTGGTATAACAAGCCAACAAAACCAAGGACGGTAAGCCGAACACACGACCACAACGAATTGCTCTGAGTGAAGTAGGGAAGGAGGGGAGTACTGCAGGAACGGAGCAGGTCGCATGTGCCTGTGCGTCGATGTCTCGAGCGCGACTTATCACCAGCTTTCAAACTGGGTGGATCTCTCTCCAAGAACAAGGCTCAAATTAAATTGTAGCTTACACACTGTTGCAAATTCACCAGATCTTGTAACCTCGAATTTATTTTCAAAATCCATTGTTGTCTTTGTGACACCACCTTCAAAAATGAGCACGCCCACCAACAACGACGGCGCCGCCGCCGCCCCCTCCAAGCGCCCGCCCGTGCGCCTGACGCTCGAAGAGAAAGTCTGGTTCGACCGCCGCAAGAACGACTTGGAGCAGTACTCCGCATTCGGCGCGGGCATCGGCGCCGTCCTTGCTACAGGCGTCACCTGTACGATATGTGTATACCATACGTATACTAACGGCATGAACTCGTCGTGCAGCATGCGTGGCGTGTGGAGCTCCGTGACGATCTGCCACTGACCTCGCGTCCGCTGCTTGCCGCTACTGCTTGCGACTGTGTGTTCCCACCGAGGACGCTGCCTCCTTGCAGCCCTTGGTCCGTTCTCGCGCCGCGTGCAGCTCGCGTCGATCGTCGGCTGCGCGGTGATCGGCGGCGGCTCCGGGTACCTGTACGCCGACTCGAAGGCGCTCGCGCGCATCGAGGACCTGAGCGCGCAGAGCCGCCTGCGCAAGGAATACCAGCAGCTGTGCGTGACCCTTGTTTCTTAGTGTAAGGTGGTGGTGGTGGTGGTGATGGTGGTTGCCAGCTGCTGATGCCTGATGGTTGGTTGCTTGGCTGGTCATGATGGACTTGCTTCCCAGGCTGATGGAGAAGAAGGCGGCCGTGAAGACCACGACGGAGACGCCGGCGCCGACCAAAGACGAGTAGAATGATCACCACATGCGAATGAAACGGAGTGAGGCATTCACTGTGACAGCCACGCGTCCCCCTTCGCTCCTCTCCCCGTCGTCGTCATGCACGAGACTGCGTCTCACTTCCTTCCCTTCCTTCTTACGCTGTTGGCTCTGGTAATCAACCGACTGAGCCAACTGCTCTCCCCCCTCGCCCCTCCCCTCCACTCCCAGCAGCGCTGTTGCCGCCCACCCGCGCCGCTCAGTCGTGCTGCGAGTCCTTGATCGTCTGCTTGAACGAGAACGGGTGGAACTTGTGCCCGTCCGCCTTGTAGAACTTGCTCTGGAACTCGACCCAGTGCAGGCGCAGCGCGTGCAGGAAGCACTCGAGCACGTCCATCGACAGGATCACGCCGAACGTCACGACCGCGAACACTCCAAAGCCGACGAAGATCGCGATGAACGAGTCGCTGTTGATCGACGAGAGCATCGCCTTCTCCCAGAACACGGTCGACAGCTCTGCAGGTTGATGCGGGGAAAAGCGAGCACACGACCGACCCAACAGGTGGCTTTGTCATTGATCACCCTCCATGAGCGCGTATACAGCGTATACACCATACAACGTACCCGAGTGCGCCAGACTCAGCGCCCACAGACGCAGGTACGACGCCGTGTTCGACACCATCCCGAGCACGAACTCGATCGTCTCGATCGCTTGGTGGATGAACATCTCGCCAAAGTCGTGCTCCTCGTCCTGGCTCCCGCCGCCGTGGCCGTGGCCGTGGCCGTGGGCCGACGGGATCATGTGCGCCATCTCGTCGTGCTCGTCGTCGACGTGGTGCGCCACCGGCGGCGCCGCGCGGCTGTGCACGAGCTTCGCGTACAGCGGCTTTGCGGCGAGCATCACCGGCACCGACAGGAACGCCAGCACGAGCAGCATCTGCTGCGTCCGGAGCTGCCCGTCGTACATCGGGTCGTCGACGTGGAACGGGTTCAGCGCAATGTTGATGAGCGTGTTCACGAGCGACGGCGGGCGGCAGCCGCCGCGCGGGCCTTCAAAGTTGAACGGACACTCCTTGTGCGCCATGCGCTCCGTCCAGTTGATGCTCCACTTCATCACGATCAGCACGACCATGTAGAAGAAGAGCGAGACCGCGAACACGAGCTGCGGCACGAACTCGAACACGAACGACGCGTACTCGCGAAAGTGCAGCGCGTTCGCGCCCTTGAGCAGGATGCCGAACGTCATCTGGATGATCCCGAGGATCACCGACAGCTTCATCTTGAACGAGTTGAAGAAGAGCAGCTCGTTCTCCGACGTCTTCCAGATCGGGTCGAGCCCAAAGCCATACACGTTCGCGCCGCCCGACACGTCCGTGGCGTTCACGTACGAGAGCTTGCCGTCGATCTTGAACTGCGCCTCACACTTGGCCTCCCGGTCCGCGTGCTCGAGGCAGTCTGGGTACGCAAACTTGGAGCCGAAGAGGTTGAGCGAGAGCGAGAAAAAGTCGTTGTAGATGAGCCCCGCGTAGATCGCGAACGCGCCCATCATCGTCAGCATATACCGGCCGCCGTAGATCGACGTGAGCATCTCGCCCATGCCGCCGCGCTCGAGCCGCTTCTCAGTCAAGATGAGGTAGAGCCCGAAGAGCAGCACGCACAGGCCGTGGCCAATGTCGCCGTACATGACGCCAAAGAGGAACGGGAACGTCACGGCCGTGAACACCGACGGGTTGATCTCGCGGTACCGCGGGCACCCGTACGTCTCGACGAACGACTGGAACGCGTCCGTGAACTTGTTCGTCTCAAAGTACGTCGGCGGCACGGGCCAGGGCTTGGGCACGCGGTCGACAAGGCTCGGCATCGACTTGTCGTCCGCGTTGTGCGCGCGCGTGACCTCGCGGCGCACGCTGTCGAGCGCGGCCTTGATGACCCAGCCCTCGGCGCGGAGCATGCCGCTCACGTCCGCGCGGAACTGGTTGAGCGTGTGGTACGTGGCCTTCTCCTGCAGCACGGCCCACTTCCAGGACTCGACGTGCTCGGCAAGGTCCCGGCAAAGCAGCACGCAGCTCTCGCGGTTGCGGCGCAAGATGTGGCTGCTCTGGTTCAGCTCCGCCGTGTTACTCTGGATCAGATTCGCGATCGCCGCGCGGTCGTCCATGGGCGGCAGCGAGTAGAGCCGCGCGTGGAACGCGTCGCAGATCTTGCGCAGCTTGCTCTCGATCACAGTCGACTGGAAAAACACCACGAACGCGTGCTTTGCGAGCGGCGCGCCGGACGCCGGGTCCACGAGCAGCTCCTCGATCGGCGAGAAGCGCGAGAGGCAGTTGCCGCGCGTCGTGCGGAAGATCATGCGCTCGAACTTGAGCCGCTCGTCCGCGGGCACGACGCCCGTGAGGTGCCGGAAGCGCAGCCCCGCCTCCTCCCCAGGCTGCACGAGGTGCCCCGACGAGCTCGAGTTGAACGAGTATCCGCCGGCGCGCGACGAGTTCCGGGACGCGCGGCGCGTCTGGGCCTCAGGGACTGGTCACACATACACACACAAGATACAGTATACACGTAAGTATACACACTTCGTAACCGGCAGCAACACAAGAGCAGCTAACGCAACAGACGACGGACGCACTCTCGATCTCGAAGAACTCGCCGGCGCGCGAGATGATCTCCTGGAGCTCCTTGCGCTCGTTGTACTCGCGCGTGAGCTTCTCGTGCATCGAGTTGAGCTGCACGAGCTCCTGCTCCTTGTCCTCGAGGATGCGCTCGAGCGTGTCGAGCGCGCGCGCCGCCGTGTCCTGCGACCCGTAGCGGATGTCCGCCGAGCCGGCGAGGAACTGCTCCACCGTGCCCGCCGACTTGGGCGCGATGCTGAACTTCGCGAGCTCGCCGTCCACGTAGCGCAGCTTGCGCTCCATCTCGTCGCAGCGCTTCACGTAGCTCACGTAGCGCCGCTGGAACGGCGTCAGCTCCGGGTTCAGGTCCGTGAACTGCATCACGCCGAGGTCCCCGAGCTTCTGCACGCAGTCGTGCGCCGCGTCCTCGTTCACGATCAGCGAGATGTACTCCATCTCTTCCGACCGCATCCACCTCATGGCTGCTGCTTAGGGGGTGCTGCTGGTCGTGACAGTGGTGGTGGTGGTGCTTTCCTTGCTTACTTCACCCTCGTTCGCGTGTGCGGGGGGCTCGCTTCTTTTCTTTTCTTTTCTTTTGCTCTCGCTCGACGTGTGGCTGCGACTCGCGGCGATCGACGCGCAATGGGGCGGCGGCGGCGGCGGCACAATGGCGGCGACGTGCGAGATGGAGGGGGCGTTTCTTTCTTTGGCGCCTGCGAAAGCGCTAATTTTAGCTGGCGATCCAATTGGGATTACAATTCTCAATCTGAAAGAGGAAAAGTATCGCTCTCATGGGAAAATACACGAATCGCACTTAATTGAGCGAGTGCTAGAGAAATGGACGGCGAAGATTTGAGAAATGAATTCGCAAAGTAACTCCAGATTGGGCTCGAACTGCATCGAAATCACTTTAGTGACTGAGGGTGGTCAGGATAAATTGCAGATCTGCACGGTAAGATACCTCCACAGAGGGAAGAAAATATCAGACACGTCAGGAATGCGTTGCTCTGCATTCAACTCAGTGCATGCATCGGTACCGGTCGCCCAAGTGTGATCCGAGCAACAGAGCAAGCCCAACGTGATCTTTGTCCTGGTGCTGAATAGAACCTGGCAGTCGGGAGCTCAAGGGCGGCAGACATGAACTTGAAAGATGAACTGATCAAATGTCTGAACGAGCGAACGATTTTCATGAAGGAAGCTGCGGTCTTGGAACACGTGATTCTCAACACATCTGACCAACGACGACCGACATCGTCGACACACATGCATGCGCCTGCCTACTCGTCGTCGATGCGCAGCAGGTTCGGGTGGTCCGAGAGCACGAGAGCGGCCCACTGCTCCTGCGCGCGCGCCATCGTGGCGTGCAGGATCCGCTTCTCGAGCACGAGCGTGCGCAGAATCTGCGCCTCGCGACTGGCCAGCGCTCGATCGCCACGGTGTAGGTCGTTCAGTGCGAGCTCGTCCTGCTCCAGCGTCGTCCGGTACTGCGCCAGCAGATTCGAGCACGTCTGCAACAGCGCGCGCGTGAATGCGAACTCATTGCGCAGACCGACAATGTGGCGTGTCTCGGTGTAGGGCTCTTTCGGGTTCTTCACGGGGCCAAGCAAGTCCTTGTAGCGACGCAGCTCGCCTCCAGTCAGCAGCTTGATCTTGAGGGACGTGACCATGTCTGCCGGGAACTCAAGAGGGTCGCTCAGCCGCAGCGCGTGCGTGTCGTTCATGCTCATGTTCTGAGAGCGCAGCAGGAACGCCTTGACATCCGCGAGTGGGTCGGCGGTGTCGACTACGATCGCGATGTCCACCTGGTCGAGCGTCGACGACGGCTTTGCGCGCGCAAAGCCGTGGTTCGCCATGAGCAGCGTGGACGACTTGTCGCCGATAAAGAGCTCGACCTCTTCGCCTGCTGCGTACTCTCTCCCTGCTCGCACAACGAGTCGCTGCGAGTGCGGCGGCAGCTCCAGTCGATTCTTCGCCGGGCACTGCGCGCTGTCGCTGCAGACCGCGATCGTGCTGAGCACAGGCGCAAGCACAATGTCGCGCTCCGACAAGCCGATGGGAAACGCGTGCGACCAAACGACTCCGAGAGCCCAACGAAAGCTCGCAAGCGTAAACTCGTGCGGCGCGAAGAGCGGCGGGTCCACCACCAGCGTTGTCAGCGGCTCCACGAGCGCGCGGTAGTAGTGGTCGAGCGCAGTTGCGCGCGACGCGACGACGCGCAAGAGCTGGGAGCCCTCGAGCATCGCGAGCTGCTCGCGCGAGTAGAAGAGTGTGCTGTTGAGTGCAGCGGTGGTGGTGGGCAGCGTGTCCACGATGGCGGAGAAATTGGAGCGTGCACCGAGAGCGCGCTCCTCGAGCAGGTGCAGGGCCAGCGCGATCGCAGGCGGGAGCTCTGGGTTGGCTCTCAGCAGCGCGCCGATGCGACCGCGCGCCGCGGACTCGAGGCTCATGACACGGTGCATCGGGAGCGCGAACAGCGGCTCGCCCGCGCGCACTCTCTCAGCTGCAACATACCCGACGCCGCGACCAAAGTTGAACGCGCCCGGGACGATCTGCGTGGTGTGGTCGTCAGCTACGCATACTGAGTGCGCCTGTGAATGGAAGTCAGTCGCCTACCTTGTGCGGCTGCGAGTCACCCGTGGTCACGCGGGCGTCGCTGTCGACTTCCACTTGTTGCAGGCGCTCGTCCACGGCCAACTCGAAGGCGAAGCCCAAGTCGCCAATGATAGCCTCGCCGTCAAAGCTGCGGCTTGAAGTAGCGGGTGCTACTGCGACTCCGAGAAGCAGTAGCGGGAGCAGCACGAAGCGGATCATCATAGGTCGGCGCGAAGATCCGGAGTGCAAATGCGATCCTTTTTTCGGATTGACTTCGCGTTGATGAAAGGTCGCGATAAAGTTACAACATTTCAGTTGGAGCACCAAACTGGGACGTAAAATTTGTCTATTGCCACATTTCATTTCATGGACAGTTAATAACACATTGGCGTTAAAAATACAGGTATTCCTCTCAAATTGACAAATGGACTAATATAAGGTGACGCAAAACAAAATCGGAGACAACTCACAAGCGGACTTTGCGACTTAGCATATGGAGCGTGAAGCTGAGCGTCTCCTCTATTGTTGGGCGTTCTTGGTATGAGCAAAGCTGCAGTACTCGCGGAGCAGTCGACGATCTCCTGAGAGGGACCCCTTCAAATAAAAAAACAGGTTTCGAGTTAGCCACATGGGTAAACGTGTTTTTTTACGCTGTGTCGATTGGTGTTGTCTGTTTCTTTAGATTCGACATGGAACCTTGTCAAAAGTAAGCCGATTGACAAATGTATAAAACTCAGGTGTTTTAAACATGGCGATAGGTCTGTTCTGACACCAACCAGACTTATTGTCAACCAAGTGAATGTATGCTATGTCATTAAGTCTGCGTGTGTTCAGCGCATGTTTGTCGGTCTACTCCTTCTCTTCCGCTTCGCCCCCTGCCTTCCTTAACTTCACTAGACACGCCCGACAAGGTGAGGCAAGGCTTGTGTTCGCAGTAGTTGCATTGCAAAGCTGTTAAGAGCAACCTCTGGAAACTTTCGGTTCTAGCTAAAACAGTCGTGTACAAACCCATGGCTAGGCCTCTGGGTGTTGAACATGTTGGGGTTGGAGTGCGAGTCCAACCGGAGGACTTCGTTGCCGACCATCGTGTGGACCCTGTCACACATCAAACACTTGCAAACTCAGCTCACAAGCCAAATGTCAGGTATATCACGGCGCAGATCACACGCAGATTTATCGCCAAACTATATCTGTTTAGTCTGTCGTTTGATACTGTGTAGCACCCCTAGAACCCAACATTGGGCACGTTCTTCACGAGACAGAGGAGGTAGGCGTATAGCGTCTACACGCCTTGCCGTCAACGCTGAATGCCTGTGGTAGACTCGCACATGGCGAACACTGTCATCCAGTAGACACTCAGGATGGTCTTGAATATTTGCTGGTAGGCGGTGACGAGGTTGGTGACACGCGTATCCTGCAAGGTGGTACAGTCTTTCAAGCAGCAACGGATGGCCGCTGTGCGAGTGGCGGTGGTGGCCACGTCTTCTGCATTTACAACACGGCCCCCCTCATCGTACCTGTCGTCACTTACGGCATCCACAACCGCCAGTGATCCAGTACGTAACTGTTCAGCGTTGTCCCCGCCGTCATCGCTGCTATTCTCCTCGCTGCTGTCGTCCACATACTCCGCTCAACCCTGTCACTGCTGTGATCTTCGTCCGCTGCGGTCGCGAGCTCGCTAGTGCTGTCCACGGGTGCGCCGGCGTGGTGCTCGTGGCAGTGGCCGTGGTCACAGCGATGGATATACAAATTGCCGAGTGTTTAAAACACTCCTTTTTTTGTTTTTTGTATTTTATCGAAACGAGATTCTGAGCACAAAATTGACTCGTTCAACTTTGAAGGCGTTTTTCTCAATACTACTCCGTCCCGGAGAAGATGGCGATTTGGTCTTAAATCGATGGTGTTCAGCCGCGGTGTAGTTTGGCAGCAATAGAGAGGTACGCTTTTGTTCGTCTAAGAATTCTCTATCCGCTGAAGGGTCGTGGTTCTTCTACTCGTCTATTCACCACCGCACTCCCTCGAAAACAGCAAAAACAAGCGGACAAAACTAAACATTTGTCTGAATTTTATACCGTGTGGGATTTTCTTTTCCCCTCTTGACGAGATCACCATCCTCTTCATACTAAAGTCAAACAAAATAGTACCACTTTCTCCGCAATAGAGTGAAGAGTAGAATAGCCACTTTTCCGGAATGGAGTAGTACACTGTTTTTGTTTTGAGTCCGATTTTGTTTTGAGTCCGATTTTGTTTTGCGTCACCTCATATGATAATCTCCATAACAAAAATGTGTCGGACTATCAAGTAGTAGAGTATTTTGTTGATGGTATATGCTTGCATAGTGAATTATTCAAGGTTAAAACCCTGAGTGCTCTTTGTAAGAATTTACTCTTGAGTTTATAATACATGACCAGCCATCTTGTTCGTCTTCAAAGTGGAAGTAGGTCAGAATCGTTTGTCCCAACGTTCAAACAACACTGATAGAGCCAAGGAGCTGCAGGTTGTTAGATACCAGTGTGCTTTTTACAACAGACCCGAACTATCTTTGCCAATCAATATTAGCAAGATGCAACGGTTGCAGCATCTTGCTTGCTTAGAAAGTTTCCATTGTGATCGGGTTCATGAAGACCCAAAATCATCAAACAAAAAAACTCCTATACAGTCTACCAAATAGCATTGCGCACACCCACATTTTCTGATGCCGTGCGTCTAATACTCAGATCTAGATTGCAAAATGCACACCATTCGAACCGCCAAAGCGCGGGGATTCCGCCAATCAAAGTTTCGGCGCGAACGCGCGCACCTAGCAGGCACAACAAAAAAACGCTCACATTCTGGCGCCAAATTGCTATGCGCACGCGGATGTCCATACTAATTTGCAGTCATTTCGGAATTGAAAATGCCGGTCGCACGTCAACTCGCACCTGAAGAGCGCGCAGCTATCTTCGCGTCCGCCAACACGGGTATGAGCGGCAGCGCAATCGCCGCCGCTATCAGGCGCAGCAAGAACGTCGTGTGTAGATTCCTACGGGATCCTACCGATTACACGCGCAAGAAGCACAAAGGCCGCTGCTCCAAACTCACGGCTGCCGACCACCGGCGCCTGCTGCACGCCGCAAGCACGGGTGACTATAGCGCACGATAGATGCGCGAGACGCTCGCCCTTCCCATCACCGTGGCGCGCGTACAGCAGCTTCTGCAAGCCGCGCCACACCTACGCTACGAGGGACCAGTCAACTCCCCGTGGATGACGCGTCGACACGTGGACGAGCGCATGGCATGGGCGAGCGCTCGGCTCGAAGAGGGGACGTCCTGGCACACTATCGTCTTCACAGGCGAGAAGAAATGGTGCCTGGACGGTTCCGATGGAGCTGCCTCGTACTGGCGCGACACGAGACGGCCACTGCGCACGACACTGAAGCGACAGTCAGGTGGCGGTTCAATAATGGTGTGGGGAGGAATCTCAGCGGAGGGGAAGACGCCTCTGGCCATCCTCGACGGACGCCAAGACAGCATGAAGTACACGCAAACTCTCGCCAACTCGCTTCTCCCGTACGCGGAGAGCATCGCAGGCCCGCACTGGGTCCTACAACAAGACAATGCGAGCATCCACACCGTCGCAACCACCCGCGCCTTCTCACCAACCAAGGCGTGCGTGTGCTGCCGTGGCCAGCAAGATCTCCGGATCTAAACCCCATAGAGAATGTGTGGGGACTCATGGTGCAGCTAACGGCAGATGCTTCGATAAAAAAGGCACAACTCTGAGCAACAGTACTGGATGCTTGGAAAAGTCTTGATGAAGCGCACCTCGCGCGCCTAGCGAACTCAATGGGGAAGCGATACGTTGATGGCATCAAAGCGAAGGGTCGAGTAATTTCGTACTAGAGAAATACACTTGATTTTTGTATGGACATCCGCGTGCGCATAGCAATTTGGCGCCAGAATGTGAGCGTTTTTTTGTTGTGCCTGCTAGATGCGCGCGTTCGCGCCGAAACTTTGATTGGCGGAATCCCCGCGCTTTGGCGGTTCGAATGGTGTGCATTTTGCAATCTAGATTTGAGTATTAGACGCACGGCATCAGAAAATGTGGGTGTGCGCAATGCTATTTGGTGGACTGTATGTTATTCAAAGGAAGTGTCTGCACTCACCGATTATGGCCGGAGGGGAAAAACACAGATCACAGGTACCACTCTTGGCGGGAAACCAATTCTGAAAAGACGAAAAAGGTCTCGTCAAATGGCTGTGATAGCGTGCGTAGTGTACTACTCCGTCTCAAAACTTTTGACGCAAACCACGATTTTCGCTGTCTCAAAACTATTAATTAAAAAATGACTTGAATTGGCAATAGCGCGACACTCCGACTGCGCAAAGCAGCTGCGACGACATCGGAGCATGTTATGCTCGTCGGAGTCGTCCCTCCCGTTCAAGGCGAGACTTGGACATGTGACGCAAAGGGAACCTGTTTCCTCCTCCATCTTCCACGCATGCGTCCATGACGCACTGCAGCGAGAGGAATGCAGCGTTGATAGTCGATGGAGGGAGCTGCCAGTAAGCTTCAGTGACCGTGTCGACAAGCTCACGCACAGTGCGCGTCACGTGCTTTCGCTGCATCGACTGAATGGCGTTAAAAACGCCGAGGTCGAGGATGTTCAGGTCGGGACTGTTTGGTGGTTGCTGGCGCACTTTGAGCTCGCAGCCGCGCGCAGCTGCTGCTGCCTCGAACACAGCTCCTGTGCCGACGTGGGGTGGAGCATTGTCCTGCTGGACGGCGATGATGGTGGAGGGGATCGTGGCGCCCGGAAAGCGAGTCAAGATAGCCAGGAGCAGGTTCCGGATGAGCTGGTCTTGATAGCTCTCTTTGGTCACCGAAACCTCGCGAAGCGCCGGTGTCCCTGCCGGCCGGTTGCAGCTGTTACGCGCGGCGGGCGTCTCGATCAGAAACGCCCAAATGCCCAGCTTGCCGTCGAAGCGCGGGCTCGCGAGCTGGTCCCAGCGCGGTCTCGCCACGGCAGCCAAGAGCATCACCTTTGGCACAAACCGCTTGCTTCGAAGGGATGGTGTCGAGCGCGCCTCGTCCGGCAGCATGTAGCACCTCTTGCGGATCTCAGTCGTGTAGAACAGTTTCTCGTCAACGTGTATGGTGTTGTTCATGTTGTCATACTGGAGAGAGAGCGTATTGATGTGCGAGAGGCAAAACTCCAAGTGCTGCGCCATGTTCAGCGCGGTGAGGAGCAGCTTGGCGACGGTCGTGACGAAGGAGAGAGCACCTTGTGCTACGCGTCGCTGCAGCGTGGCTGGGGCGACGCCGCAAACGGCCGCCGCGCTGCGCACAGTCGATCGCGATGCCGGGTGCACGTCGCGCAGCAACTCGAGAGCGTCCGATAAGTCAAGTCGCTTGCGGCCGGTGTGCCGCATATGCGAAGGTGAGGCGTAGACACCTGTCCTTTGAGCGTTCTCTCTTGCGCGTTTCCAGACACGCGATACTGTGCGAGCACTGTAGCCGAGTCGTGCAGCAACTGCGGCAAGTGCACCGCATTGCAGCGTGCCTCTCGTCGATTCTTGTAGCAGGCTCTCGACAACCATCTTGTGCTCGTGTTCCATCAAATTGCGTCGAGCCTTGAGCCAGTTGTCGCTGTGGTTGCGATGAGAGTCGTGCTGGTTCGCTGTGAGATTGTGTCGAGTTGCGGTCATGCTTGCGGGGTGGGCGAAGTCTTTGCGAGTGGCGATGTTTTTACCTTCTGGTTGCTCGTTCTCGGTCTGCACGGCAGCCTACGTGGACTTCTGCACACCATTCAAATCGCCGCAAGACGCAGATTTCAAAAGTGCAACTTGAATTCGTAAATAGCACAAACGATCCCAAGCGCACAAAATATCAGAATAGGTGACCATAGATTTGAGACGGAGTACTGCACCCCACGAGACACCCGTCCTGGCGCGGAGATGCACGGAGCGAAGCGGAGTGCATCGACCTGGGCAGGCAAGCAAGCCGAAGGCCAAGCGCTGCAACGCGCCATTTGTTTTTCTTTCGCCCGCAGGGCGTAATCCTTCCCCTACTTCGTTTTTGTATGCCATCATACGCCTTTTGCGAACCGGATGTGTATAAAATATTCACACAGACTGGAAAGATATACACGCAGAATTGGTGAGTACATGGAGAGCCTATTCAAAAACATTCATATCTAGTGTGTCAATTTGAGAGGAATGTCTGTACAGCGTCTCCAAAAA
>SMMQ01002287.1:8810-23853 GCA_008271595.1 [Pythium] brassicae (nom. inval.) | reverse complement strand
CCCCCCCCCCCCCCCCCCCCCCCCCCCCCGGTGGCTCGCTCGACCGTGCATCTCTCCATCCGGTGGATTGCAAGACGTCGACTCCACTGATACCGCCGCTTGGTCGTGACCTTGTGCACGTAATTGTACAAGTACTTTACGGAGCCCACGGACAAACTCGCCTGCACGTTGAAGTGGCACGCGAACACAGTCGACAGGTAGGAGTTGTACGTAAACACCCAACGGCTATCCAGCTCGACGCTGTGGTGAAGCGCAGTCCTGCCGTTACCTGGACGCTTGTACGCTGGATACCCTTTACCATCCTGTCGCATTTCTTCGTTGAACTCCTTCGGGAATCCTTTCGGTCACTTGCCGTTCTTCACGCGTGGGACGTTGCGGTTGTGCGTTCCGCACGGGCCGTGCATCACGCCCTTCGTCACCACTCCTTAGAGCCTCGGGGCGACATGCCGTTCGGACATCTCTGCACTCACGAACCGATCGTAACCCGCTGGAAATCTTGATCTTGAGTCTTCTTGGACTTTGAGGAGTAAGTGCAAGCGCGGCAAACCACGCTTCTGGAACTCTATCACGTAAGGCGTAGACGACAACATTCCGGAAGACCTTCTTCTTCGTCAACACCGACATACAGTAATATTCTTGAGGTTCAGCTTGAATACACGCGCACAACACCTGGATGATCCTGAGCTGACAGTTCAAGCATGATGGATTATGCGGTCTCCGACCACTCTGGATTGCAAGTAGCCTGGCTTGCTGAATGCCATGACAATAGCCGTGGCGTCGAAATAATTATTCCGCGTTTAAAGCTCTCGCCACTTGCCTTTGGCAGGAAACTACTCCGCCCCCAAAGCGAGTTGGCGCTCTTTTGTGCGTCCGATTAGTCTTGATCTACTCTTTCTAGATATGCGATCACGTAGTCACGACAACGCAAATCTTGATCAGATACACAAAGAAAATGAAAATTATGATGGGGCTTCAGTGTTTTTGGAGAAGCTGTATTTGCCGCTACAACCCGCTTAACGATAGCCGCACAACATGACACCAACCGCCGTGCACACGCCAACGCCGACACCAGCACAACAATACGTCCCCGCCACCTATACATCAAGGGCGGCGCGATGCCACTGGTTGCACAACCATCCCCACTGCCAGCCACACAACGACATACCTCACCGCTGCGCGCACACAAATGCCGCCACTAATACAACCAGTCACGCAGAGCTCTAGCTGACCGCTTATAGCCAACTCTTGACGTTTGTATCCACGTTTGCTTGCACAAAACACAATGCATATAATCGCCATGCTCGCCCCGCCTATTGCCACGACCTGCAATCAGAGGCACACCTGTCATCTACGCACGGCCTATCTTGCAACACGCACGTCGAGATACCCACTGCAACATCTCATCACTTAACCAAATCATGTGCGCCACTCTTATGGGTTCTCGTTCTCTGTGTCGGACATGTCTGTTTCTGATCTCACACCACTTTCTACGCAAAGAGACGCATCTAAAGCATCCATGAACTTACTCGCTATTATCTCATATGGTTGCGACCCGATATGCGACTGCGGAAGTCGCCACTGATGAGTGTAGCAGACAAATTCCAACTAGCACTCGCACATCCAACGAATCTTCGCCATGTCCGCAATCTAAAGCTTGAACACGGCAACATCGTGCCCACACCTGCGAAGCTGCTCTCCGTGGCCGGTCGCTCACAGCTCATAAAGACGACAGTTCAGCGGTCTATTACAGCTGACGCCAACTGGCTGAGACACAGTCGTGATCCTCGGTGGGCCTTGAGAGGATAAATATAGATCTCAGACGCGTAAGCGCGACCATCCGCTGCCTGATGACGAGCAAAGTCGCCGAGCAGCAACAGCACGGCAACATCACAGTGCGCGCAGCCAGCGAGCCGGTGCCACAAAAACACGAAAGTTAGTTCGGCCGTCGACCAGGTTGTCGCACTCCTGAGGTACGGCACTCCCTATTGCTCTCGAATTGCATGATCCTCCTTCCAGACGTGGGAACCAAAGCTGTGACCCTGCGCCTTGTTGTCTTGGTCGCTGTTTGCTGTATGTGACACCAGGCTCTTCATAACTATGGTTGATGGGTAGCTCACTGGGGTGTAGTCGCTGAGCAACAATACTGTTACTCGGTGCTTCTCATAGCTGCACAGCGTACCAAGATCGTTCAAGCGCTGCGCGCTTTGGTCGTTGATAAAGCAGGTACTCAAATATCAGAGCTAGAAAAGCCCAGAGTGGTTAGGACAGCGTGGGTATCCATCGCGACCAACTTTGCTCGCTCGCACATGCACATATTTGTTTGATATGCGTTGTGTAGTGTTGTGATGTTCAGCCGCTCCATTGTCTGCTGAACCTCCTTGTCGAATGCTTTTGCTCTCTCTGTTGCGGATGCCGCTGGGATTTGCTCGTGGTGTGTCCATGCTCGGAAGGAGAGCTTGTGACGCTCCTGGAACGCTTTACGCCACATCCAACTTGCCCGGAACGACGCGACGTCAGCTGCTGCGGCAACAGCCTTTGCTGTTTTGCGCAGCATAGTGTTCGACACTGGCACCCCTCAATCAGCAATACATTCATCCATGCCACGATATCTTATTCAGCCTATTTTGATTGTGTCGTCGACACGAATGGACCTCTGTTGTACCATATCTGCGCCGTTGACGATGTTGCGAAGCGTTGAGCAAACTCGGCTCTCTGCTAGCCCCAGAGGTAAATGCAATTGCCCACGGAGGAGCGAGCAGCGTTGGAGAGTGAGGGGGAGAAGTGCGCAACCGTCTTCAGCATGTCGTCCACCAGATCAACGAAATCTATCACGGTCAGCTTGAAATTGATGGTGTGCCTTGTCTGCTCGCACTCAAACGGCGCCTTAGTTTCGGCTGCTCTAACTCTCGGGCGACCTTGCTTGGTCATGTCTTCTGCTTTGTGAAGGAATCTGCGCTCGCCTTCGGGGCGCAAGGGCTGTTGGGCTCAACGACAAGAACAAATTGACGACAATTGAGTGGATCGGACTATTCGGATGTGCCAAATACTCAAGTAGCAGAAGAGCAATGCGGTACACACTCCTCCCTTGGTTGACGAAGGAGATGTTTAATTAAGCTTTTACAGGGAATCAAAACTGTTTTGGCACGAATTTCACAAAGTTGTTTATGAATGGAATTGAGTATATGACGAAGGTTCCCCTCAACAAACCCAAACAAGACTGCGTTTCTGCTCAACCATGGTGGCTTTCCCAGTTTCGTAAAGTCGAAATGGTGGCAGCGGAGCCTGGCACGCGCAATCAAGCTGCTCGCTAAGCCAAAGCGCGCCACCACCACGTGGCAAGAGATTCTTATTGCTATGTGGCTGTACAGACATGGACCTAAGAGTGTACGTGATGTGTTGCAGATATTGTGTGTGGCCTGCAACACCTGCAGCGTAGACCGCTTTTGCGTAACGCGCCGCTAGAATGACTACTACGGCTCGTCAGCAGCCGTCACCATGTCCAGCACACGGTCTCCATCACACGCCGCGAACCCCAATGGAATTTGAGCATGGTAGTGCGGTAACTGCTTGCGCTGCTTCGCAGACTTCATGCTACTGTCTAGTGCTCAAGTTGACTTGTTGCAACAACGTCAGGCTTGGACGCGAGCAACATGATTGTTCTGTCGTTGTGACCGTGGAGATCGCGCTCTTGGTGGGCACGTTTAGTCTTGTACAGTGTTCGCACTTGTATCAGAGCTAATAAATTTACAAGTAAGCTTAAAGTACCACAGGGTTTTATGGCCTGAAATCCTACCCCTTAGGAAATCCGACGGAGCTTGTCATTGAAACTGTTCAATACGACG
This sequence comes from [Pythium] brassicae (nom. inval.), assembly GCA_008271595.1. Taxonomy (NCBI): domain Eukaryota; phylum Oomycota; class Peronosporomycetes; order Pythiales; family Pythiaceae; genus Globisporangium; species [Pythium] brassicae (nom. inval.). Next base: position 20,011 of record SMMQ01002287.1, on the reverse strand, counting down.
CAGAGAATACCACTCGAAACAGGAGATCAGTTTGATTCTAACAGAAGGGAAACACTATTCAGTCCAGATTAATTGATTTCAGTGGCGTTTTGTCAGTGCCGAAAAAAACGGAGCATCAATTGTTGGCCAGTTCAAACAGGATGCATTATTTAAAGCAAACTCACAATCTGCTACAAATGTCCAGACGGAACGTATAGTTTGTATAGAATGGGAAAGAAATCAAAAGGAGGTGCAAGGCCGTCGGCGCTCAAAAGCGAATTCCTTGTGGTAGTGCCTTGGTTTGGGGTTCCAAGCTACTGCGTCCCCCTGAGCCCGACGTGTCTTGCCTACAGTCCGCTGCACATGAGAGCGCTTGCATGTTCAGCTAAGACTCGTTCTCGAGGTCGTCCGCATGCAGGGACGGCGCTTGACATCCACTGTCTTGCGGCGCTTCCGACTGGTAGATGTTGGAGGCGGGATTGTCAGTACCTCAGCGCGCACCACCTCACGAGCGCACAGCCAAGATGCAGGCGGCTCGCTTGACACCGCGCCGTTGCCGTGAAAGAGGGAGATGCGCTGCAGCATCGCGACAATGACAGCGGCCAGATGGCGGAACCCTGAGGTGGCGTTGGTCTTCATTTTCGCAGCGCTCGTTTGCCACACGCTCGACGCGATTTCAACAGCGTCCATTTTAGTCAGGCTGTCGTTGCCGTTTGCGAGCATCTTGAGCTCAATCTTCTTGCGCATGGAGGCCTTCACAGACCGGTGCACGCCAACATCCAACGGCTGGAACAAGTGGCTTGAATTTGGTGGAAGATGGACAAAAACGACGCCGTTTTCAGCAGCAGCTTGATCGATGGGAGCGCACATGTGGCTGGCCACGCCATCCAGAACCCGCATTAACAGTTGGCGAATGGGAGTTGGGACGGCCATAGCGAAATGACGGATCCACTTGCAGAAGATGTCGGCGGTAACGAAGACGGACTCTGCGGTCGTGATGGCGACCCTGGGTACCATAGCGTTACTTGCCGCGAGGATGTGTCGGTCCAGTCGCTTCCCAGGGAGCACGAACAGCGGCGGGTCGGTAAAGCCTGAAGCCGAAGAGCAGCGAACAACCGTGAGATGGTATCCTGCCTCAGTCGACTTTGCCGACGCGTTGCGTGAGCCTCGGACGCACACGACGTTCTAGGTTGTTCACGTTTTTGCAAACGCGGTCTCGTCGACGTTGATGCAGCGGTCGGCACCAATCCCATGCTCAATGGTGGCGCGCACAGCGGCCAAACAATAGCATGCGCTGTCGTGAGTGATGCCCTCGCGCACACGCTTGAAGATCTGTGCCTTGTGCACCACAACCTCGGAGAATCGCTTCGTGAAGCCGTAGTACCAACCGCGGCCGTTGGTATCGACAGAACGCGTCCTGCCGGACTTAATAGCATAAACCTCCTTGGGCTTCAAAATCACGTGCAAGCGACCAACCAGCGTCCTGTTCCGCTGCATGCCGACAATCCAGTCACGAATGTCCTGTTCGTCAGCAAGGCCGAGCACAGGAGGTGGTCCTGGTGGTACTGGCGGCTGACCGGTGGTCTGGAGCTTGAATTTGCGCTGGAGAGTGCGCTCCAGCACCCTGTAGAATGTCGCTGCTGCGGCTTGCGTGGCGCCTTCATGGACGGGAAGCACTGCCTGGGCCATTTCTTCTGGGTTGAACTACTTGCGAGCCTTGGACATTTTGCGATGTGATAGACGCAGCGCGCTAAGAGAGAGCGCCAATTATGAATGTTGGCCAAGAACCCCTGCACAATCTCGCCGCCAAATCAATTGTTAATTGTTTGGTTTTGCGGATTCTGATCGGCGGAATCTTAAATACCAGCCATCGATTGGTGTCTGGCCAAAATCTGCTGAGGTGCGTTGACACTTGTCATTGGATCTGGTTATTAAAATTCAAATCTCTATTAAAGGGAAATATGAAAAAGCGAGTTTCGTTTGCCAATGGAAGTATCACGCTAAAAACAGTTGAAATCGAGTCGTCCTTGGCTACATTATAGATCCCTCCACGCCAAATCATGCTTACGAACCTAAGTACGAATTGCGATTGTATGGTTCCACAGTGTAGAACCGTAAAAGAAAATCAATTTGAGCCATTTGTCTACAGAAAAGACGAAGATTTGACTCCAGAATGAGGTTCGGCGTGAGACACTTCGGCTAAGTACGTATTTTGCTATTCACGTCTCTGGTTGTTTCCGAGATTTCGATATCAAAGTGCCATATTTTGTAGTTTCTGACAGGGTAACCAGAAATCCGTCATTTTTGTGAACCTTTGTGGAGCCAATAATTTCTTCCGGAAAATACATAATCGTGCTAATCTGCCTGGCAATAAGAATCATTATGAATTGTTGTAGATGCAAACTAAAGGTCGAACACGGCATAAGTTTCTCAACCTAGCCTTTCCTGTATTCGATGCTGTAGTGCCAACATAGAACTCGTCGAGGAGTCCGCTGGTGCCGCTGTCTTCGTTGCCACCACGTTCTGTTGCTCTATTTTAGCATTTTGGCAAGTGAGAGGTATTCCTCACACCACAAAAGTCGCGTTTTCTAAAATCTTCTGCAAAGTCCGAAATCGAGTGGCGGGACTTTGGAGGTCTTTTTCCTTGAAAAAAATGAAATTGCTTGTAAGTATGATTCGGCATACAGGAGTCTCATGTACTAGTAGAGTATTGCATAATAAATTCAATTTTTTGTGATTTCAAGGCTTTAGAGCATCCGCACCGGTCTCGCCAAACATCACGCCATGACAGTTCTGGCGGAAAATAAAATTTAGCGTGAAAGATATCCTCCAGACCAACCCCGCTATCGCCAAATGGTGCAAATGGAAACGCCAACTTTGGCTTTTTCACGCCAAACATGTGGCGACGTAGCATGTCTTCGCCAAATGTGGCGTGATGGGAGTCAAGTCTATTTTTACAAATAATCGTTATGGAATGACCACAAACTCGAAAAAAATAGAAGCGAAAGCAACTTCACACTTGCACACCAAGAGCAAAATGGTCGCGAAGGGAAAGAACTTCAGCGAAGAAGAAGAGATGCAGTTGTGCCGCTCGTATCTCGTGGTCCTGAAGGACGCCAGGATCAGATCCAACCCGAAGTGCAGCACTTTCTGGGAGAAGATCACAGCTCACTTCCAGAACGCTCGATCAGAGGGCTCTGAGCTTCGCTAATACCGCTCACTCCAGAGCAAGTGGCGTGACATCTCGCGGGACGCGATCAAGGTCTGTGACGCGTATGGCAACGCTCGGGCTCTTGCTGCGTCGGGCGCGAGCGTAGACAACGAGACCAACATCGTGTGCGACCTCTTCAAGCAGACGCCACACGACAACAAGACATTCAAGAACTTGCACTGCACGCTGAGGAAAAGTGTCAGGGCTTTCGTTTGAAAGCCACGTTGTGTCAGTGGAGCGCAGTGGTGGGCGGGTTCGCGGCGGAAAGCGGTGCAGATGGAGGCGAGATCGTGCGGCCACTTCGTGTGAAGGCGGCAAAAGCAGCTGCGCATAGCGCCGCAGTCGACGTTCGGGTGCGGAAGACTATCCCGAACGCAACGTGCACTCTTGCGGGGGCAAGCGCAAAACGTGTGAGAGCTTTGAAAGATCCAAACCGACTCGCTCTGTTCGCGATAAAGCTGGACGAGCTCGACACCGATGCACAAGAATTCTTTCGTACGAAAGGTGCCGCCGTGCTCGAAGATATGAGAGCAGAAAGCCGTTCGTTGGCCAGCACCACGGTGGTTGTCGAGGACGACGGCGACATCAGTCATGAGAACGAAGGCTAGTAAGAGAGTAGGAGAGATGGCGTTGCGTATGATGAGAACTGCATGGGGTCGAATCAACACGAACTACGATTCATCCTCTCTATGGCCGTCTTTGATGCTCCACAAGTGCTCGATCGGATCCTGCTGCGGCTGTTTGTGGGCGGTCATGTCGCTAACACGGGAAAATGAGCTCACAAAGCCGTCAAACATCATGGAGGGTTGCGGTGACGTTGACATGTGGTCAGAGGCATCCACGCTCAGCCATGCGGTGCACAATCATGTTCTGCACCACGATCGCTGCGAGCCAGATGTCGCGCATCGTCGGCTCCTTCCAGAAGGGAGACGGCTGTGCCAGAAGCGCGAATCTCCCTTTTAAGACCCCAAAACATCTCTCCACATCCTTGCGTTCTGCTTCCTGGCGCCGAGAGAAGTTGCACTGCTTGTCGTCGCTCGGCTCGCTGATGCTCTTCACAATGACGGACCACGACGGGCAGATCCCGTCACTGAGCAGATAGCAGCTCTGCTGTTCAACCAGTACTTGTGTTCCGGCGCATATCTGCGGAGCCACTCCAACACAAACTGGAATCGATCGACGACGTTGATGTCGTTGTTCGACCCGGCCATTCCGACGTATGCATGCCAGATCCGGAGGTCGTACGTGGCGATTGCTTCCAGGATTATTGAGTTGTTGCCGGTTTTGTCTCGATACTGCCCTTGTAGACCGACAGCGCAGTTCTTCCAAGCCCAATGCGTGCAGTCAATAGACCCGAACATCCCAGGAAAACCGTCGCCGAACGCTTACTGCCGTCTGACGAGCAACGTTTTCGGTTATCGGGGAGCGTAGGAACTCTCGTCCAAAGGCAGCGACCACAGCAATGTCAAAGCGTTTCACGATCTTCATCGCGGTAGACTCCGCGATCCGTACGTCCTCGTTCGTTGAGTCAGGTGAGACGACGTAGCTGAACACTCGGAGAACTGCAGTGACTTTCTGGATGGTGGAGAGTCCAAGCTTGCTGGTGGCGTCAACGCGCTGCTCGAAGAAGCTGTCAGTTGACGCCACACCACGCAGAAGCCGATCAAACCCGCTTGGCTCATTCGAAATCGCCGATGGAAGACGGCAGAAGGGTACACTGCGTCGGGCACGAAGTAGTCGCGCATGATGCGCTAATAACCTGCTGTGTGGTCGCGGTCAAAGTTGAGACGCTGCCTAGCCGTGAGCCACAGCGTCGTTGTGGTGCGCTTGGGGTGTGCCTTGCGCGTAGATACTGGTTATCAACAGCTCGACATCTTCGTCGTCGCCACACGCAGCTTGCAGCGCAAGCATGCGTTGGATGTGCAGGGCTTGCATGCTTTGGTTGCATTTGGCGAGATGGGTGCGGAATCACCACTGTAAAATGTAAATACTTTTCCTGGAGCTGTTCAGTTTACGCAAAAAGTGCATTTGACGTGATCATCATACTGAGACCAGTGCGGGTGCTTTTCGCCCCACCATTCCCCAGACCTTTCTGAAATCGAAATCTGAAATTTTCACGTGTTGTATGTACAACATGTGAAGTTGGAATCTATACTAGGTTTTTGAATTGCCCTCCGTAAGTGCGACGCCTGCGCTTGGAAAACGCGACAAGCCATTTTTGGCCAGAGCCACTTGGTGACAACATGCCAGCACCGACGTGTTGTTTTTGTTCATAAAGTGTACGATTTTGGCCAATCATGTTGTATGTCCAACATCGGCAAAATGGACCGGTTATCAAAAATACCACAGTCAGTCCGTTCTATGAATGTGGTCATCAAGTGAAACCACACTTGCCAGTCGATCCGATGACGCAATATACTGAAGAAAGTGAACTCAAGCCAAAATGCATTGATATAGGGCATTTTTAGGCACACTCATCACTCCCAAAAAGCACTCACTCGAAACTGTCTGATTCGCCCGTGCTCTGGCGCGCGTTGATCGCGGCGTCGTTGGCGCCCTCCCAATCGCTGGGCGATGACACCGCAGTCGTCAACTCGCACCTCGACAACGCCGACCGCCGCCGTGGGCTCGTCCGCGGCCCCCCTCACTCGCGTTCACCGCCGCGCGCTCGCTGTTAGGTGCCGCTCACTCGCGTCTGTTGCCGCGTGCTCACTCTCCTCCGCGCGCTCGTCGTCGGCAGCCGTTCCACGCTCGGTCTCGTCCGCGCGCTCGGTCTCGCCAGACGCGCGCACGCTCTCGGTCGCTGCGCGCCAGCTCTTCTCCTCTCACTCGTCCTCCGCGTCCTCGTCGCACTCGACTTTGTAGCTGTAGCCGCGCTTGTCCCCGGCTCTGATGGCAGGTAAACGTGTTGCCATTGTTGCGCGCGCTCGCCCTGTTGCAAAGATACTTGCTGAGCACGCACACACGCCCGAGATAGCATTTACACTAAAAAAAGGCAGGATAGAGCATCCACCACACCGCCCTGCTCGAACTCGCCAGGCAGAAGTACTTTATGCTCTGACGCTCGGTGATGCTGCTTTTCAGGAGCGAACAGACCTTGCACTTCCTCGGATGTAGACAAGCAACTGGTAGTCCGGGAACCCCGTTAGAGTGTGATCCGATCCGACCGACCAAAGAGCTGAGTCGAACATTCGCATTGACGGCTTTGAACTTGACATGGAAGCAAAACAACACGTGGATTGGGTTATGTTGTAAGTTACAACATGTCCGACTTAGTAAAAAAAGAGTTACGCCTCCATGGCTCCGATGGAGCCATGGAGGCGGACATGTACGGCACAAATATGTACAGTAGCGCAGAAACACACATGCACTACGCAGAACACGCCACCACAACTGCCCTCCCGCCTTCGATCGAAGCCGGCGTGATCGCCTTCTCGCCGGTCGCTGGAGTCGCCGCCTCTATCTCACTTGCCGCCGTCTCTCGGTGTGGCGCTCGTGCCTTGCGCTTTGCCTCCACCGACGCCATCGTCTGCTTTTCCGTTTGCAACGGTACCTTCGCCTTTGGCGATGCCGTCGTCTTCTTCGCTGTGGGCAACGGCGTCGCCGCCATTTTATCCCTTTGCCGGCGACGACACCGCCTTCTTGCTCTTTGTCGGCGGCACCGCCTTCTCCTCCGCTGCAGCGGCCGCCGCTACCGTTTTCTTCGTTGCTGCGGCTGGTACCGCCGCCTTCTTCGCCAGCTCTCGCTTCTTCGCCGCTCGTGCAATGTAGTATGCTGCGTCTTTGCCCATTGGGCGAGGACGAGGCACCTGCAGTACTGCTCCCTCACGTCTTGCTGTCAGCGCCTGGTCCCTCTCGCTCACGTCAACTGCCGTCAACGCAGCCCCGTAGTGCTTGCGCTGGCTCTTCATAACAAGCGACCCGCCATGGTCGCTTGCTCTCACTCCAGGAAATTCTCGAATGCGATAATGGCGCATGCGTGCGCCATTCAAATCCCCTGCCTCTTTTTTGAACGAACATGTCTCATCACCACGCGTCCTATTTCTGTCCATTCAAATACCTAGCCGTGTGCATTTGGTGAGAAAACTTGACCTGGGCGTTTTCGCGCAAAAGTCGTTTATCTTGGAATTTGTCGAAAAAGGGTTTTCCGAGCCATTGCTATTAGAACATGTTGTACCTACAACATGTGGGAAATCCTGGCATGTTAGCAGTTACAACATTGGAGAATCGTGGGTTAAGCGTATTAATAATGATATTCATACCTTTGAAATAGACTACATGCGATCCACAGAGTCTCTCAAATTGTCATCAGTTTATTTTTTATAAAAAAGTAATACATTTAGACCCCTGAAACATGAATATATGCTGTTTAGGAGTTTTACCATGATATTATTTGCAAGACTGGACATAAATGTGTACCAAATGATATTGATATCCTAGAGAATGCCTGTTTTAATATTAGAGTTCCCATCACAATTTATACACCAGATGTGTGTAATATAAATTATAAGTGAGTTGGAGAGAAGGTTTCGAAAGTCACCGTTCCCAGTCACATAGAAAAGCAAAACAGGAAATAGGACGCAAACGCGCGCCGCAAGACCAGATGAGCTAGCACGAGCAAGCAAGGGAGAGACATGTAACGGGGTCACTGTACACACCACATTAGGTCTGATCCTTGTCTCGCGACTAGGCACGGTCCTAGTGTGGACCACTCCCCAGCCATTGTCTTATTTTGGCTGTCGTCTTTTATTGGCCGGAAGCTCGCCACTTTCAGCCAATCAGAAGACGCCACCGATTGGGTGGCTCTCAGAAGTTTCTTTTTTCCCTCTATCTCATCACCAGTTTAAAAAACACAAAACGCAATTGCAGGGGGACGCGTGAGTAAGGCACGCCTGATTCAGATCGCTTTTGCACATGATTTATTCTAGGCACCTAACACATTTGAAAGACCAATGCATTTGGTTAATTGAGCGGGTTTCCAATGCTCACACGATTGACCAACAACTGGGAATGCATCCAGCAATGCTCTGTCGCGCTCACCGGTACGCTGCCCAACTTGCAAGACACTATTCAATACCCTCGAGCAGGGACACTTGGTATGGGTGCGCATCGCCATAAAAAACCTATCTACCGCTACGGCGCGCGCAATGGTGGACTTGCCGAGTGGGTGTGGCAAGCCAAAGCGGGTGCATGCCCAGCGTGCGAGCTCAGCGTACGACTACTGCTTGTTGCTGTTGTGTATGGTGCCGATGGCCAGGTGCTGCTGTTTCATGAGGCGGAGACGGCGTGCCATTCATGGCGTGTGGGTGCGAGTGTTGTTATGAGATGCGAAATGGCGAGACCACTCGATTGGCTTCACCACTCGTTCGTTTCGCGCCAAAATTTGAATTCCTGTTGTTTGGTGCAGTTAAAAAAAACTTTGACATTTTATTGCAAAATTTTCACAGTTGATCAAGTAACCCAGTGCCTTACTCGCGCGTCCCCCTGTACAGCCAGAGTTGAAAATACCTGCCTTAGCACAGGCTCGGCCGCCTGTGCTTGTATCGCCTCTCCATTGCGCACGTGTACGCCTAAGCCACGGAGCTCCGCCCGGTGACAAGACACGTGGCTGACGTCTTCCTGATACTGTTGTGTTATTGCTTTTTGCTTGCTTGTGCGCGACGGCGACGGCAGGCAGGGAAGCAAGCACACGATTGGCGAGCGCTCTCCCACGCGCGTGCAAAAAGCGCCAAGAGGGCCGCAGACGCACGATCAGGTGAGCGACAAGCGTGGTCGTGACGAATCGAGCAAGGGTGAGTGAGACTGACACAGTTGTGTTGTCGTTGTGCTACTGCATTTTGCGTGCTTGAGTGTGACGGGGACAGCGACGGGACGCTTGGAGCGAACGCAATGACGGTTGACGGGGCGGAGCTCGTGTGGCTGTATCGAAAGAAGAAGAAGGGCATCCTCAAGCGCATCCTACTCGTCATAACAGTGGGTCGCCCTCTTATCCCACGTGTCCGCTTTCAGCTGTCGACATCAACCGACGCAGATCTACTCATCGACTTCTGGTTCAATAGAGAAGGCGTTGAGACCTCATAGTGCTGCTCCGTTTGCCAGATGCGGTTATCACCGATGCTGGTGATCGCGCTGGCAGTGCTGAAGCTCTGCGCGTCGTGCTGAACAGACTCGCCTACCCGACGCGATTCGTTGTGCAGTTCGGACGATTTGGCCGCAGCGCTGCCGCGTTGTATCAGAACTTCCTTTCCGTTATCAACGAGATCCACGACCGCTGGGATCAGCGCTTTTACTTCAGTATCGAGACGTATCAGCGACGCATGGAGGAGTTTTGCGATGCGGTAACTCGTCGCTGCGGGGTGATCAACGGCGCCTTTGACCTTCATCGATGGAACCAAGATCGCCACGTGTCGAATCAGCGGACACGACAACCTACACAAGCAAATCTACAGCGGCCACGAAAGACGGCTCTGCCTCAGCTTCCAAGCGCTCACGAAGCCTGACTGGTTGTGCTCGCACTTGTATGGCCCTGTCAAAGGCAAGGCGCACGATTCAACTCAACTGCGAAGGAGCGGACTTCGCGGGTATCTGCCCGCCCACACGGATGTCTTCGCAGACCGGTTTGTATTTGGGGATCTGACCTATGGCATATCAACTCATCTCGTTGCTCCTTACATGGGCGCAGATCTGAGCGAGCGACAGGTCGAGGTAAATCGAGCAATGGCCAGCGTGCGCGAATTGGTGGAATGGTCATTCGGGAGATTGAAGACATTCTGGGCGATGGTCAACTACAGCAAAAAGCACAAAGCGATGGTCTCTCCGGTGGGCAAGGTCATCAACGTCACAATGATTCTCACGAACTGTCATTGCTGCTGGAACAATGGCAACCAAACCAGCCAGTGCTTCCGTGTGTATCCACCTTCGCTCGAGGAGTACTTAAAGAATAAGCAAATGCGTTCGTATCTTGATCGCTGGAGGTCCCACTTCCTACTCAATCGCCCGTTCGACCTGCTCCTTCTTGCTCACTAGGGATTGCAACATCACCATAGTCTTTTCAAGCTCCATGCGCGCGAGAAGAAAACGCTCTTCGCGGTCCACCTCGCGCTCCTTTCGATAAACCTCACGCTCGCGTTCATGCTCGTCGATTTGCTGCTGGAACTGCAAGCTCTTCTTCTCCACTCTGTCACCAACTATCGGTCGTGCCCCTTGCTTTCTGAGCGACACCATGGCAGTTTCTCTTGTTATGGTTCCCTTCCGCTCCTCCTCCTCTCGCTTCTTCTTATCCTTCTCCGAATGGTTGGCTTTCTTGGCATCGCTGTCGTCGAACAGCGCGAATACGTCGTCGAGAAGATCGTGCCTCTCCGAGTAGCTCTCGCTGACGCCAGACAAGTCGGCGGACTTTGCGTTCAACGCGTGGTGCTTCTCCAGCAAAGCAAGGAAGCGATTTTGAGCCTTTTTCCTTTCGAACGCAGCCCGAGCGAAGGACTCCTCCGCTTGCAGCTTCGCCGCGAGGACCTCCCACGATTCGATCACCGCACCGCGCCGACTTAGGAACGGCATGTCCACCCATACCTGGCTCAACAGCAGCACATCCTCAACTTTGGTCCAGTTGCAACGCTTGTTCGGGGTCTTGGTGCTGCTTGCCGCATCTATCGAGCCTGTTGATATGCTATGCGGCTGGTGTGAGCTGTAAAGCATGCGGCGCGGCGGTTCAGGATCCCGTACATTTGGTCGTTTCTCCGGGATTTTCCCGTACAATTATCGATTTTGACGGGGATGTGCAGTTTTTGTAATTTGTGGAATGTGGGAATGGGAAATTGACGCGTGAAATCTCTCTTATGAGAAGAACAAGGCTGTTGTCCGGGTCTTCGCCCCGGCGAGCCCGTTCCACCCGTTCACCTTTCCTCTCCCCCCCTCTCTCTCTCTCCCTCTCTCTGTATTCGCACGTCTCTCTTGTATTCGCACGTCCTTCCACTCATATCCTTGTAAAGAGACGTTCTCTTCAAAAGAGATA
>SMMQ01002286.1:12053-28419 GCA_008271595.1 [Pythium] brassicae (nom. inval.) | reverse complement strand
GTTCCCCCCCCCCCCCCCATCAACACTGGATCTGCACCGCGGCGCCAGGGATACCGTGGATCGAGTAGAGACAGCCCTGCAGCACGAGCCCGGCGCAGTCCGCGAGCATGACGCCGACCGTGTCGCCGACGGACGCGGCGCTGAGCGCGAGCTCGACGCGGTCCGGCCGCACCTCGCGCGAGAGCAGCGTGAAGGCGTTCACGTACACGCCGCCGCCGAGCAGCCCGGCGACGAAGCAGAGCAGCACAAGCAGCGCCCAGTCGTAGAGCACGTGGTAGGCGGACACGAGCGCGAAGAGAACGAGCAGCGCGGTCTGCAGCGCCGGCATGAGGTACAGCACCGGCCGCGTGGCCTGGCAGAGCACGCCCGAGGAGCGCGAGAGGAAGACCCCGAACTGGTACGCGAGCCCCGCCGCCGAGTAGAACTCGGCGCGCGCGCGCGCGCTCGTGGCCTCCGGGAAGCCGATCGTGGACCACACGCCGGTCTGCATCGTGTACTCGGCCAGGTAGACGACGACGAGCGGGACCATGTATGGCCCGAGCGTGAGCGTGAAGCGCGCTTTCTCGCGGACCGTCATGCGGGCAGCGGCGTCGAGCGCGTCGTCGTCGGTGCGGTGCGGGGGCTCTGCATCCCTGTCGCTCCCCTCGAGCGAGTCGCGCGTCTTGCCTGTTCCTGTTACTGCTGTCGTCCTAGACGCGACAGCCATAGGCGAACCGACAGGATGCTCCGCGCCTCCGAACTCTGCGGACTCTGGGATCGCCGCGTAGTAGAACGGCGCGCACTGCGTGGCGGGCGACAGCCGCGACGTGTCGAGCAGCACCGCGAACGTGAGCACGTAGAGCGCTGGGAAGACGAGCGCGGCGAGCTGGAGCGTCGCCGCGAAGCTCAGTCCCAGGCGCAGGTGCAGCAGTGCAACCCAGGCGTAGCCGCCGACGCCCGCGAGCCCCGTGCCGCTCGCCCAGCACGTGAGGCAGCGTTGGCTGTCGTACAAGGACGCCATCGCGAGGAACGACGCCTCCATCATGCCGGACTGGAGCCCCGAGAAGGCGACGCCGAGCAGCTGCAGCGCGAGCGAGTGCGCGCCGCCCGCGACCACGAGGAAGCTCAGCAGCATCCAGAGCGCGCCGAGCAGCGTGCGGCTGCGGTAGGACACGAGGTGGAACCAGTACGGCCCCGAGAGCTTCACGAGCAGCGCCGGGAAGATGTCGAAGAAGTAGACGAGCCCCACGCCGCCCGCCGCGATCTCCTGCGCGCCGGCGATCATCACGACGTACCCGAGGTTGTTCACAAAGCCCAGCAGCCAGAACGCCACAAGGTTTCGCAGCGGCTCGGGAGAGCGGTGGCCGGCATTCTTCATGCCGCTCGGGTTGCTGCGGGAGCGTTCAGAGCCTCCACCGCCAGCAGTAGCTCCAGCAGCACGAGCAGCTCCGCTGCGCTTGGCCAGCGTCAGGTGCTTGCTGGTCAAATCCGAATCTGTCTGAAATGCATGAAATGGACACTCCCAGTTGATTGATTGGTAAAAAAACTCTGAAAGGTGCCGGAGTCCGAGACGAACTCCCTGCTTTTAGCTCACACGCACGCGCGGCACTCGTCTCGAAGACTCTTAGACACACGGCCGCCACGGTGACTTTCTTGGCAGGCAAGCCATCGAGCGTGCTCGACGAGTTTCGCAGCATTTTGACTTCTACAAAGCTGCAGTCCCAAGATCCAGGGCGTGGGGGAACGATGGCAAAGCTAGCGAGCCTTCTTGTCCAAGTCGCTTGAAAGCTGCGACTTGGACGAGAAGGCTCGCAGGTTTCGTCACGCGTACGACGACGACGAGTGTCTTAGGTCGATCCCACCACAGAAGTACACGGTACAATCAAATTGCGATCTAAAGTCATCGGCCAGACAGCACATTGCCACTTCCAACCGCATGATGCGTGAGCATGCAGCAGCGAAACAGCGATAGGTTCTTGCAGCAGATTCTGCAGCCTGAATACGAGGCGGCCGCGGCGCCACCACTGCGTCCGGATCCCGCATCCGCTTCGTCGAGTCCCAGCCGATCTTGCGGTGGTGTCCAGCGAACTGCAGCCGCCCAACGCTCACTGAGCCGTTCGCAGTCGACCGCCTGCCGATCACTTCCAACACGTTACCCATCGCATTGCCTCATGCAGAGCACTACAGTACCTGCCGCAGTTCGCTCCATTCCAAGAACTTGCAGCACTAGCACCAGCGATCCATTCCTTGTCCTGCGTGGTATCAGGTGCCGGGTGGTCAATCCGAATCTGAGATTTTGAGTGAAGTGGTCGCTCTCACTTGACCAAAAAGCTCGCAGCCGCCACAGTCCGTCCCGAGTCCCTCGGGCACACGAGCCGCCACCTTTCATTCCGCCCGCACGCATGCGCCGCGCCGTGGCGTTCGCTCTCCTCGCCGCGCTCGTTCGAGACGCGTGGGCTGCGGACCGTGCGGATCTGCTGCGCGTGCAGCTCGTTGCTGAGGGCTCGTCGCACCCTCCTCCGGCTGCTGTGGCGCAGGAGTTCGTCGTGGCGGCCGCGTCGTTTGGCGCCCCACTGGTCGCTCCGAGCGACCTGCTGCTGCCGCTGCGCGTGGCTCGCGGTGGCGGCAAGGGCGATTGCGGCATCCCTTTCGATGTGCAGCACAGGCTAAAGGGGGCAGCTGTGCTCATGGACCGCGGTGCCGGCGGCTGCTCGTTCGTGAAGCAGGCGCTCGCGGCGCAGCGCGCGGGGGCGGCGCTCGTGGTCGTGCGCGACTCGGTGGCCGCTGCGGTCGCGGCGGCGCCGGCGAGCGCCTTTGACTGCGCGCTCGGCGCCGGCTTTGTGGACAGCAACGCGAGCTTCCCGCCGGCGTCGTCGCCGTTGTCGGCAGTCGACAGCGAAGCAGCAGCGTGCGCGCAGACCCCGACGTGTCTCTCAAATACGTGCGTGTTCACAGGCCGGCGGATCGGGGACACCCCGGCGCGGCTCCAAGTGTGCTGTTTCCAGAACCGCCTGCTGCGTATGAGCGCCGACAGCGACGCGCAGCCGCTCGCCACCCACGTGCGCATCCCCGCCGTCTTCCTCGCGTACCGCGACGCGGAGCAACTCGAGCGCCTGCTGGCCGCGACGCCGTCGAGCGCGCGCGTGCAAGCGTTCAGCGCCGCGCCGAGTCCCTGGAACGTGTCGATGGCGCTGCTGTGGCTACTGGGCGTGGGCGTCGTCGTCGGCGCGGCGTACCACTCGTGCACGCACGAGCGCGCGTTCTCGTACCGGAAGGTCGCGAGCGCGCTCGCCGGCCACGCTATCGAGGATGACGGCGGTGCGGGCCGCGCAACAACAGGCAGCGCCTGCGCCAGCGACACGGACTTTACGGGCGAGGAGACAGACTGGGGCTATATCCGCATCGAGGGCGACGAGCACGATGTCGGCGACGACAGCAGGCGCCTTGCGCTCACTGGCCGCCATGCGCTGCTGTTTATCGCCGGCGCGTCGGGCTCGCTTGTGCTGCTCTACTACGTGCACGACGTGCTGCTGCTCGTGAACGTCCTGTTCGCGCTCGGCGCGAGCGTTGCGGTCACGCTCGTGGCGCTGCTCCCACTTGCGACGGCGCTGCTCCCGGCGTCGTGGAGCAGCGGTGCTGGGTCGAACAAGGCGCTCGCTGTCGCCGGCGCGCTCGGACTCGCGGTCGGCGCGCTCTGGTTCGTCGCGCGCGCGAGCCCGCGCGTATGGCCGCTCCAGGACCTGCTCGCCGTCGCGCTCTGCTTCCTGTTCCTCGACACGGTGCACCTCCCAAGCCTGCGCGTCGGCGCCATCCTGCTCGGCGTCGCGTGCGTCTACGACGTCTTCTTTGTGTACGTGTCGCCGTTCGTGTTTGGCTCGAACGTCATGGTCGACGTCGCCTCTGGCGGCGGCTCCAGCACCCTGCAACTGGACGAGCAGCAGCCGCCACCGTCACCGTTCTTGCCCGAGGCGCCCGCGCTGCAGCACGAGACCGTCCCGATGGTGCTGCGCCTCCCGCTGCTCTTCCCGGCCGACGGCGGGAGCGCGCTGCTCGGACTCGGCGACGTCATCCTGCCCGGTCTGTTCGTCGCGTTCTGCGTCCGGTACGACTACTGCATGGGCCACCCACTCTCGCGCGGCTACTTCTGCGTCGCGAGCGCGGCGTATGCGGCCGGGCTCTTGCTCGCGAACGTCATGGCCGTGCTGCTCCGGGACGTCGTCGCCGGCCAGCCGGCGCTCATGTACATCGTGCCGCTGCTGCTGGCGTCGGTGCTCGGCGTCGCGACGCACAACGGCGAGCTCGACGCGATGTGGCGTGGGCCACCGTGCTTGCTGATGGGCTTGGGATCCGCAGCGAGTCGGGGCGAGACGCAGCCGCTTGTTGCGGACAAGAAGACCGCCAGCGCTGTGTGAGGACGGCGACAGACACGTCGGGCGCTCCGACGGAGACGCGACAGAGCGACCTGCACGACAAGCACTTGCTTCCCACCAGGAGCACTGCTCGAATACATAGATTGAAAGCGCCTTCCGTGTCTCATCCCCTCCCCTCCCCTCTCCAGAGCCGACACCCGAGACGCTCCAAACGACAGGCGCCGCGCGCCTCAGCGCAACAGCGACGCACCCACCGGAGTCGTCAGCGGCGCCCCGTCCCGCTTTGCTCGTGCATCAAGCGCTCGCGCTCACTCAGGAGGCTGCGCGCGTGCAACCAGAGAGAGAAGCGGGTGACCGTGTCGAGGGTGAGAGACGCCGCATGTCGTTCGCACAGTCAGTCAGTAAGTCATCAGTCCTCTGCGGTTGAACGCACCAGTCGAACTCGTCGGCGGAGATCGAGAGCATGGAGCCGTCCAGCACGTTGATAAACTCGATAGCGCTCCGCAGGTTCACAAAGCAGTACCCCGCCCTGTGCGGCCGCGAGCAGCACACCAGACACACAAACACACGCCGGTCAGTTCATTTTCCTCCCCCCCTCCCTACTGCGACGGGCCAGGCAGCTCACGCACTTGGACATGAGATCCGCCGGGTTGCGGTACGCCGCAATGTACTCGCAGTTCGAGCACAGGCGCGGGATCTGCGAGTGGAGCACGATGTAGATGAACACTGGGAGGAAGTCGTCGGCGCCCGGGCGGTTCCCCGAGTCGCCGCGCGACAGGTTGAGCACGCTGAAGATCACGCTGCAGCAGCGCACGATGCAGTTGATCTTGTCGCCCGGCGCGCGGAACGAGTTGATGCGCCGCAGCTCGTCCTCCGCCATGCTCCACACGACCTCGTTGCGCATGCACGGGTTGATGTCGAGCATGTCGGGCGTCACGAACTGATCCCACAGCCATCAACGACAGCAACAGCAGAGTCCATCCAGTTCGACACTGTCAGTAGCCAGCCACGCACGACAGCGCCGCCGCCCATGACGCGTCGTCCGTACCGACAGCAGCTTCATCCGCCGTGAGAGGTGGTCGTCGTCCGCCTTCCACTGCTGGCACACGGGCAGCTGGTTGAACGCAATGTCCGAGAGCTTGTCCATCACGTACTTCTCGACGCCGTCGCGCGCCTTCGCGAGCGTCGCCTCGGACGCGTGGCGCCACGCTGGGTGCGCCGCGAGCGTCGCGTCCATCTGGCGGAAGAACTGCTCGTAGCGCCGCAGGAACTCGTGGTGGCCGTAGAAGTCGTAGTCCACGTAGTCCGCCGCCCGCGGGGGCTTCCCGTCGCCCCGCGGCCCAAGGATCGAGCCGACGAAGACGCGGATGCGGTTGAGAACGTCGCGCGACGCCGGGAGGCTGATGCGCTCGAGAAACTCGGCGTACGTGAGCTCGTCCTCCTCATTCTCCCGGGGAGTGGCGCCGCTGCCCGCTTGCTGCTGCTGCTGCTGCTTCTCCTTCCGGCGCCGAGCATCCTCGCGGGCAGCGACGTCGACCTCCGCAAACAGGTTCCGCTGGCTCCCAGTGCGCCGCTGTACGCGCTTCCCCGCGTCTTGCGAGACGTTGTTCGTGGCGTTGTCGTCGTCGTTCTCTGGCTGGTCGGACGTCGCGGACGGCTCCGACAGCTCGGACTGCTCGCTGGCGCGACCAAAGAGCGCTGTGTCGTCGCCCAGCAGCCCAAAGTCGCTCACGCTCAAGCGGCCCGACAGCTTCCGGTTCGCCTTGCGCAGGAAGCCCGCAGACTTGGCAAAGTCCTCGTCGCTCGTCAGGCTCGACGCGCGCTCAAGGAACGGCGAGTGCCGGTAGCTCTTCTTCCCGACGCCCAGAGCGCTGTCCGGCGACGTCGCTGTGGACCGAGGCGGCGTGCGCTGCAGCAGGGAACCACTCGGGCCCGCGCTCCCGAACAGCGACGGCGCGCTCTTCGGCGGCGACGGGAACAGCAGCTGGTCGAGCTGCCCAACGCGCGAGCGCTCGCCCGCGCTCTCGACGCTGCTCGTGCGCGTGAGCAGCGGCGCGCCATCTGCCAGCGACTCGAGCGCGTCCGCCACGCGCTGCGGCTCGTATCCGATCGAGTCGAGCTGCGCCTCGAGCATCTCGTGCGCCGGCTCGGTAGTGGACGTACTGCCCGGCTGCGTCGGCGGGCGCTTCGCTGCACTCGCCCGCTTGCTGCTGAACAGCGCGCTCACGCCTGCGGCGCCGCGCGCGCGCCGCGGCTTCTGCGCGTCCGCCGACGCGCTCCGGCCGGTCGGGATCGGCACCGGCGCGCTGCTCCGCGTGGCTGTCGGCGCGCTGTCGGATGCCGCCGCTGTCGGCGCGCTGTCGGACGCCGCCGCTGTCGCCGCGTAGATCTTGGCGATCACCTCGTCCTGCTGCGCGACCGACGTGAGCAGGAACTGGCAGCGCTCCTGCAGCGCCGCGATCTCCATGTCGCGCACCACGAGCGCACTCGTGAGGTCGGCGACCTGGCGCCGCAGCTGCTCGGTCTCGTCCTGCAGCGCCGCGACACGCTGGTTGTCGTCTGCGAGCAGCGGCACGCGCTCTGCCGCTGCGTCGTTGTCGTTGTCGTCGTCACCGTCGTCTGCGCTGGTGTTGGGGTGAAAGTAGCGACTGTGGCTGTCGTTGTTGTTGTCGTTCGTGTCGTCGTCGTCGTCGTCGTTCGACAGTAGCGACGCGCACGACGACGACACTGTGAGCGCGCGGGAGCTGCTGTCGCTCACCGTCTTCACGAGCGCCCGAGTGCCCACTAACTCCTGGTTGCCGAGCGCATCGCGCTCTGTCCGCCCGCCCGCCCACCACACACACACATGCACACAGGAGCTCTCCGTCGTTAAGCCGCATGCATATTCAGCGCACAACTTCAACGTCACCCCACCCACCGCAGAGCAGTCGCTCCAGCAAACCCCTCGCGATAGGACGCACCGTCGACTGCCGAGCACGTGCGCAGCATCGGCACTGTAGGCGGTCGAGAGCGGTGGAGGTCGCCGCGTTCAAGCAGACAAGCTCGAGCAAGCGTGGCGGCGCGTGCTGTGGCGGGCGGCTCGAGAGCGCGATTGACAGCGATTTAGAGAACGCGACTCTTCTTCAGCACATCTCCCTCGTGCGAGTGACATTCACCCTCGTGTCACTATAGTTGCGTTTTGCTAAAATTGGGCATCAACTCAATTATTGCCCATTTTGTGCCTACAAATTTCAAGTCAAAAACATTGCTAGACTAATTTTCTGGTTATCAGATCTGCATCGCATTGCATCCCTTGGTTACATTGTTTCGGCGCACGCCAGAAATGTGTAAGCTTGGAACCTTTGATACCAGCGCCATGGATGCGATCTTCCCCCAGAGCGACGCCTCGTTCCTCCCTTCCTTCCTTCCTCCGTTGCTGCCTGGACGCTGGAGCGCATGGAAGCGATGAAGCGAACGACATGGGGGGCGGCAGTCATGCTGCTGGCATTGACGACGTTGCTGCTGGCCGGTGCGACCGCGAGCGTGGGGGGCGAGTTCGCGTCGTTCTCGCCCGAGCAGGTCCACACCCTCCTGAACGACTTGTACGCGCGCGGAGACATGGTGGCGCTCGAGAAGACCGCGAGACGGGTCCTCGACGAGAACCCCGACGGTGAGCGCCATCGCCGCTGCATCATCACCTCCCGTGTGCGCTTGCAACATGTAGTCAACCCTACTACTCTGGCTCGTTACATGTATGTCATCATCATCATCATCTCCTGGATCTCGACGACCTGCACCCGCCAGTGGCCACGGACACGCGCTTCACGACGCCGTTCGAGTTCCTCGGCATCGCGCAGTACGCGCTCGGCGACCTCGAGAAAGCCCTCGAGGCGTTCGAGGCCGCTGTGCGCGTCAACCCCGAGGACGCGCACAGCTGGGTCCAGCTCGGCACTGCCTATCTCTACTTGCTGCGCGTGCCGAGCGCCGCCGCGGCGTTCGAGGTCGCCGTGACAGAGCTCGGGGCGCGGTACGAGACGCATAGCCTCTTCAAGGTGCGGAACTGGATGGCCGACTGGCGCGACCGCGAGCCCATGCTCGACGAGATCCGGGCGTTTGTCGACGCGGACGTGCGCGCCGCCGCCGCGCTCGGCCTGAACGCGCTCGACTTCATCGAGCTCCCGGGCCCGGCCCTCGTGAGCCTGAGCAGGCTCGCGCCCGTCGCGGCGATCGCCGACCCCGCCGCGCGCCGCCCGCTGTGCTGCGCGGCCGACGACGCGGCGACGCGGCTGCAGTCCCCGCAGCTCCGCATCGGCTTCGTCTCGTCCGACTTTGGCGTGCACCCCGTGTCGGCGCTCCTGCGCGGGCTGCTGCAGTTCCTCGCCGGGCCAGACCACCCGGCGACCGTCGTGTACTGCTTCTCGCTCACGGACCAGCCGTCGTGGTGGCGCCGCAACATCTCGCGCACGGTCGACCACATGGTGTCGCTCGCGGGCAGGAACGCGGCCGAGGGCGCCGCGATCATCCGGGCGCACAACGTCCACGTGCTCGTGGACCTGAACGGCCACACGCTGCACTCGGGGCTCCCGCTGTTCGCGTTCCGGCCGAGCCCGGTGCAGATCGCGTTCCTCGGGTACCCGATGACGACGGGCAGCGCGGCGATCGACTTCGTCGTGAGCGACGCGGTCGCGACGCCCGCCGAGGCGAGCAGCAGCCTCTTCACGGAGAAACTGCTGCTGCTGCCGACGCACTACATCGTGAACGACCACATGCAGCTGCTGGGGCACACAGTCGAGGGTGAACAGCCAGCGCTCGTGCCGGACGACGGCCCACCGGCCGGCGGCGCTACGGGCGTGTTCGTCTTCGCGACGTTCAGCAACTGGCAGAAGATCGACCCGAGTATCTTCCGCGCGTGGATGTCGATCCTGGCGCGCGTGCCGAACAGCGTGCTCTGGTTCCTGCGGTTCCCAGGCCACGAGGATGCGACGCGGAACCTGCGGCAGGAAGCGAAGGCGCTCGGCGTCGACGGCGACACGCGCCTCGTGTTCTCCAAGATGGTGCCGTGGATCCAACACACGCACGCCAAGCGCGCGGCGGACCTCGTCCTCGACACGGCGCTCAAGAACGGGCACACGACGATGCTCGACGCGCTCATGGCGGGCGTTCCAGTGGTCACGCTCGAAGGGAGCCGCATGAGCACCCGCGCCGGCAGCTCGGCGCTCGCGTCGCTCGACCTGCGCGCGCTCGTCGTCAACTCCTACAAGGAGTACGAGGACGTGGCCGTGCACCTCGCGGCGCACCCGGCGCTCCTCCGCCGCGCGCGCGCGCAGTTCGAGGCGAACCGCCTCCAGTTCCCGCTCTTCGACACGCGCAAGTACGCGCACAACTTTGAAGCCGCAATCAAGAGCGTCTGGGCCGTCAAAGCGCTCAGCCGCTCGGCGGCGACCGCGAACGCGTCACGGCCGGCGCCAGCAGTGGCGGCGTTCCACATCTTCCCGGCGCAGCGCTGGCAGCAGCTCACGCCGCGCACGTTCCCAGTGCTCTCTGGGATGGGCGACACGCGCGCGGACGACGAGTACGCGACGAAGGTCGGCGTCGCGCGCGCGATCAACGACGACATCCTGCTGCACGTCGGTGGTCACGCTGCGAAGGACGGCTGGTGGATCGTCGACGCGGACACGATGCGGCGCGATCACGTGGACTTCCACCTGCGGATGGACAACCTGCACCCATTCCCGGACGGCTCCGTCGCGGCGCTGTACGCGTCGCACGTGCTCGAGCACGGCCACTACCAGTTGCACAGCGAGGTGGAGCGCACGCTGCGCGAGTGGCGCCGCGTGCTGAAGCCCGGCGGCGAGCTCTTCGTGTCGGTGCCGGACCTGCTCGCGGTCTCGACGCTCTTCGCGAACGCGACGGCGGCGGACGACGAGCGCATGTTCCTCATGCGGGTGCTGTACGGCGGCCAGCTGAACGCCTACGACGTGCACAAAGTCGGGTTCTTCTCGCCGCTGCTCGAGGACTGGCTCGCGAAGACGGACTTCTGCGACGTCGAGCGCGTCGCCGACTTTGGGCTGTTCCAGGACGCGAGCACGATGCTCTTCAAGGGCGTCCCGATCAGTCTGAACGTGAAGGCGCGCGCGTGTGTGCGAGCTTCCGAGCAACACTAAGAGCAAGATGTAGGAAAGTACTATGCGATACAGAAGCACTGCTGAATGAACACTGCAGTATGAGGATAGCAAATGGCCCGCCTCGCTCTTTAGACTCGCTGCTGTACTACCGCTTGCAGCATGCAGCAAAGCCCTCTGTGCGTTCTGCTGCGTTGAGGCGAGTTTCCCAACCGTGTCACATGTGTCGTGCCGTGCCGACTGCCTGCTGGTCGACCGCAACGACACCAGCAGCACATCATCGACACACACCACTGACTATGGCATGTATGGCGAGAATGCCTTCGCGCGTCCTAAGCATTCTGTCCAAGACGCCTTCACCCTTGACGAAAGCTGATCAAGACTCCTGCGTGTGAACGACACCAAGATCTCGACGCAAACGTTCTGTTCTGAGATGACGGGTCCGCCCCAGCCAAGTCGCTGCGCTTGGTGGGACTCGCGTGGATCGTCAAGGGCCAATTGAGCGGCATTAGTACCGTCTTATAGCAGCGAGATCTCGTGAACGTGGGGAGCGTCGATCATCGCTCGCTCGAACAGTTCAAGTACCAGTCCACAAGTCCACAGGAGTTCGTGATGACATGACTTCGCTTCACTTCAACTTGCCACGGAATTAATTCGTTTTAGAGAAAGTGTTTGCTTACACTGGAAGATAGTATGCTCGTATGTTCAATTTCGCCATAAAAATGCAGATTGTGTAATTGTGGCGTGACTGGTTTTGCTGAAACAGCAAGTCGCGCTCGTGCTCGACGATAGTTATACTTATACCGATGCCGGCAAGACCCTTGCAAGAGCCTTTGACTTAGCAGGCAGAGCGCGAACCTTGAGTGTGGCGAAGCATACTGGCGAGGTCAGAGTGCTGATACAGTATCGGTAATCACACTTCGCTCATGTTGCGTCTGTTTACGCTACTGTAGTAAAATTTGTGACGCAACAGATACTCAAATTAAAGTTGATGAACCCGCCCTATCTCAATTTGTAATTTTTTAGTAGAAAAATGCGCTGAACTTCTTTGCTGGTGCAAATTGCAATTTTTGCTCCGACCCCGACACCTTCGTCCGTCGTTCGGCGGCTTCGCGACGCACGGCACCCTTCCTGCCCCAGCAGCCCCGCTTCCCCGCGTCCCCGGCCGCTTGTACCCAAAAGCAGTCCACAGCCGCTGCTCCCGCGCCTCGAGGCTCTCGTTTTCGGTACGTTCGCAGCCGCTTTCTGCAACCCACGAGAGGCGCGATGGAGTGGATCCCTTCGATCCGCTTCTTCCGCCTCGCAAACCTCCCGCCTGCGAAGGGGGGAGAGGGACAGAGAACCACACAAATGGCTGAAGGAGGGCACGAGGGACGGGAGCTCACAGCGCTGCGCGCGACTCTCGTGCCACTGTGTGCTGGTGGTTACTTCGACAGAACGCGATCTTTTTCAGGAGCGACGCGCCGCGTGTGACACGTTCGTCCCCCCTCGCCAGGAAGCGCGCGAGTGACGATGAGCGCGCCGACGAGCGCGACGTCGTCGCCCCGCACGATCGACCAGGCGGCGTGGAACCAGCTCTCGGCCGCGACGCTCGAGTTTGGCGACCAGTACGGCGCCGGGAGCCAGGGCAGCCCGCCGAAGGTGAGCCCCAAGTACCTGCGCACGATGTTCGACCCGCTGGGCGACCACAAGCGCGACGCCGAGTGCCTCTTCCGCGTGCGCATCTCGGGCATCCAGTGCCGCAACCTGCAGGGCCGCAAGTTCAGCGGCAAGAGCGACCCGTTCGTCGAGTTTTACTGGGACGACCCGGACGAGCGCGCGCCGTACACGACGCCGGTGATGAAAGCGGATTTGAACCCGAACTTCAAGGGCCTGCTCATCGCGTTCGAGTACAAGGCGCTGTTGAACCAGCTGCCGAAGAAAGAGCTCGTCGCGAAGGTGTTTACGAACCGCAAGTTCCAGTCCAAGACCATGATTGGCTGCGCGCGCGTGGACCTCCTCACGGTCGCGACCGGGCCGGTGCACCACGACCACCACCTGCTGGGGTGCGACAACGGCCGCATCGTGTTCAACTGCTACATGGAGCAGTGCAGCGAGTGGAACATTAGCGTGAGCGACATTGGCGTCATGATGCCCGCGATCGCGAACGAGCTCGACCGGCCAGAGGGCCACGACTTCCAGGAGGACGCGTCGCTGCCGCTCAAGAAGTTTGCTGTCAGCTACAAGTGCACGGTCGGCACGAGCGAGCAGTTTTACATGGGCAACCGGCTCAAGCACGCTGAGAAGCGCGTGATCTCGGAGATCCAGGACGTGAGCTTCCAGTCGCTCGCGCGGCTCGCAGTGCTCTCGGCGCGCGTGTCGCGGCCCAACTCGCAGCAGCTCCCAGCCTCGGACGAGGACGCGTTCTCCGAGCCGCTCAGCGCCGAGGACCCTGTCGGCGTGCAGTGGACGACCGCGACCGACGACCTCCCGGCGATTACGCGATACAGCACGTTCGACGAGCTCATGTCGGCCACGCTGACGCTCGAGGTACGCGCTTGATTACGTGAACTGAGTACGTCATCTTCGCTCTCGCACGTATTCACGCACTCATGCGCTGCCCCATGGACAACAGATCCGCCAGCTGTGCGTCGGCAGAGGGCAGATGGCGACCGACCCGGACGGCGGGTTCCTCACGCTGCTTGACAAGTACAACAAGGACCGCGTGGTACGAGCGGGCGTGTCACTGCGCACAGAGCTTCTACGGTAACAGCACCCCCCCTCACTACCTGTGTATGTGTGTCTGTAAGCAGGCGACTCCGATCCAGGACGCCAAGTTCAACGACGAGATCCGCAACACGCTGCTGTTCGGGCAGACGTGGCTGTCGCTCGAGAAGAGCTTTGAGGACGCGCTGCAGGAGCGGATAAAGCGCAAGCTGGACGCGGACCCGTCGCTCGGGCTCAACGGCCTCGGGTTCTCGGACAACTTTGTCACGAGCAAGTTCGAGCAGAGCCTAACGCTCAAGGGCCACCAGGTCGCGGTCATCTACGGCACGATCCTGTTCAAGAAGATCCCGGACGTGCGGCAGCTGCGCTGCGGCGTGATCAGCGAGGCCGGCATCTCGTCGTCGAGCTCGGTGATCGTCGGCGTGCAGTCGTCCAAGAAGCCGCCGCGCAAGCTCAAGGTCGTGATCCCGGTCGAGGCGCAGCGCGTGCTCGAGAAGATGCAGGACCTCGTGGAGCTCATGTCGGTGCGACAGAAGGACGACAAGGAAGGGAAGGTGCGGAAAGCGACCAAGATCCTCAAGATGCTGCAGATCTCGCACAAGGCGTCGATGCTCTCGTGGGTCTACGCGTCGGCCGAGGCGCTGGACGAGACCAAGAGCCTGCTGCTCCGGCTCTGGCAGTTCTTGCTCGAGAACATCCGCGTGCGCCACTACACGCTGCGCAACGTCTTCTACGAGCTCCTCTTCTACCTTGTCAAGCGCGCCGAGCTGAGCGACCTCCCGCTCCTGGGCTTTGACACGTCTGTCGTCACGAACGCGCTCGGCTTCAAGCACGCGCACAAGGTGAACAAGAAGGACATTGAGTTTGGGCTCAAGCTGCGCGCGATGCTCGTCGAGACCAAGTTTTGCGTGCTCCAGACCGTGTCGGTGCGCGGCGTGATGAACAACAACCTCATGTTCTTCGTCGCGCGCATGCTCTCGGTGCTCTGCTTCCGACTGCCGAGCTTTGGCGTCGAGCTGTACCAGCTCTGGGCCGACTCGTACGTCGAGGACATCCCGAACCTCGCCGAGTTTGTCGTCAACACGCACGCCGACCTCTTCGCGATGGACGGGCTCGAGGCGCACTTGGACTGGCGCCGCTTCCACAAGGCGATCTACGACGAGTTTGGCGAGAAGGTGCTGAAGAAGCAGGAGGAAGAGGCCGAGGACAAGTACGAGATCACGTCCGAGGCGTGGAAGTCGCGCTTCCGCCGCCTGAACGGCGAGGCGAACACGCTCAACATCCTGCTTGTGGACCAGTGGCTCTGGTACGTGCTCGACACGCTCGCGGTGCTCAACCAGAAGATCGGCTGGGTGCACCTCCCGGGCTACGCGCAGGTGCTCAAGGTCTTCTTCCTCGAGCTCAAGACGCAAAAGTCGGGCTGGCTCCCGCCGACGCTCTACAAGCTCTCGTGCACGATGCTGTCGAACCCGAACCTGATCAACCCGATGACCAAGTTTTTGCTCAGCAGCACGAGCGTGCACGATGTGACCGCGGTCATCGGCTCGGTCGAGCTGCTCGGCGTCTGGATGTACATGATCCGGAGCTGGCGCGTGCGCCTGAGCTCGTACCGGCTGTCCCACCTCGAGAACAACGACCGGTGGAACTTCCACCAGGACGACCAGTACTCGATCCCAGCGGGCGACGAGGTCTCGCTGCTCCCGCCGTCGTTCGACTTCCGCTTTCTCTGCGCCGCGCTCCGGATCCTGCTCGAGTCGGAGCACACGCAGGTCGTGCTCACAACGCTCGAGTTCCTCTATAACTGCTGGGACTGCTTCCCGGAGCGGCACGCCGACAAGCTCCGCTTCGAGCTGCTGCAGTCGTTCGCGCGGCTCTTTTTGCACTGGCACCGCGAGGTGCGCCACTTTTTCCACACGCTCATCGCGTTCCGCGCGATGAAGCCCCACGGCTGGACGCAGAAGGGCGCGTCGTTTGTCAACACGCCGCCGCACAGCCGGCGCCAGATCGACGCGGTGGCCGCGGACTTTAACTCGTCGCTCGGGCGCGAGGAGCAGCCGGACAGCAGCCGGCGGCCGCGCTCGTACAGCGCGAGCAACCTGCTCGAGTCCATGTCGAAGCGCTTCTCGTCCGCATCGTCGCCGCGCTCGTCGCCACGGTCGTCGCCGGCGCCGTCGCCGCGCAGCAGTGCCGGCTCGTCGTCGTCGTCCGCGGGGCTCGCGCTCACGATCTCGTCGCCGAGCAACCGCGGCTTTAGCAGCAACAGCAGCACGCCGACGTCGTCGTCGTCGGCGTCGGCGTCGGCGTCGGGGGACCCGCGCAAGAGCTCGGACGGCGCGTTCTTTACGGACCGCAAGACGCGGAGCATCTCGGAGGATTTCAACAAGCTGCCGCAGCTGCAGCCGCAGCCCAAGATGGACGCGAACATCCAGCTGCAGTTCAACCGGCTGCTCGAGTCGATCTACGCGGCCGCGAAGAAGTACATTGACCGGCAGGCCCAGGACGGCACGCTGTTGCGCGCCAAGCAGCCGCTCAAGGCGACGTGGAAGAAGAAGGGCGTGCTGCTCAAGCAGGGCTTCCTCTACAAGAACACGTGGAAGCAAAAGTTCTTCTCGCTCCAGAACAACAAGCTCGGGTACGCGGACGCGGAGAACGGGCCGGTCAAGCGCGAGATCAACGTGATCGGCAGCGCTGTGACCGAGGTGCCGAACCAGATCGACCAGTCGCAGGGCGCGCGCGTCGTGCTCTTCCACTGCTTCCAGATCGACAGCGGGTACCAAAAGTTCACGCTCTGCGCCGGCTCGTTCGAGGACCAGCGCGAGTGGATCGAGGTGCTGACGCAGAACGCGACGGCCGAGACCGCGGTGAAGAAGCCGGACGAGCAGCTCTCGCACCTGGACGTCGCCGAAGTCACCGACAAGCTCGAGTCGCTCGCGGGCAAGCACGACGCCGCTGAGGCCATTTCCGACGGCCTTCTGCCGTACTCGGCGGTCGCCGTCAAGGAGTACGTTGTAGTGGTGCTTGCTGGCGTCCTGCGAGGGGGGAAGTACAGTAAGTACGACGACGCGGTCTGTAGGTACGCGTTTGCTGACGTAATCTTCTTCGTGGTGCGTGTTTCGTGCGGCGCAGGTGGCTTCAGTTCCGGGTCGACGCCATGGAGATCGAGAGCCAGATCGCCGCTGGGCTGCCGTTCCAGCTGCCCGTGCTGCTCTC
>SMMQ01002286.1:498-12037 GCA_008271595.1 [Pythium] brassicae (nom. inval.) | reverse complement strand
CCGAGGAAGGAGTTCGTTCCCCACCCCCACCCCCCACCCCCACCCTTCTCCCTCCCTCCCTCCCGCTCAGTGGTCGAGCTCTCGGGGCTTTTGAGAGCAACGGCCGGCCGGCCGAGCCAAATGGGAATACATTTCTGCTTGTATGCATGCACACCGTCTGCTCTGTCGTGGATAATTTTGTTGACTTGGTTTCAGTATGCGAAGGCCGCGCCACTCGCGAATTTCGCCCAGTGTCCTCGCGAATGCCGAGTGGTGGGCTCTCGATTGATACGGCGCTCGCGTCCTTCGAGCTGCCGGCGTCGCCCGCGCGCAGCCCCGTGGGCGCGGAGGCGGCGGTCGCCGTCTGGCTCGAAGCCACGCCCGACGGCGAGCAGCGCGTGCACATGGCGCTCGCGGACGCGTCGCTGCCGCCGCCTAGTGCACTCGATGGCACCGGTAGCAGTAGTAGTAGCACCGGCAGCGGGTTCCCACAGAGCGACGGCGCGTTCGACTTCCCGCTCGTGCTCTTCGACGCGCCGCCAGCAGCGTCCTCGTCGTCCGCGCTCGTGCCCTTCCAAAAGCTGCAGCTCGACACGAACCTCAATCGCACGCTGCTGCCGTACAAGCAGCCGGCCGCCGCCGCTACCCGCGACAACAACAGTAACCACAGTAGCCAGAGCAGCAGCAGCGCGGCCGGGGACGCGGCCGCCAAGAAGCCCACCCAAGCGTTCACATGGGGCGAGGCGGAGACACACGCGCTCATGACTAGCGAGTTCATGAACGCGCTGCGGCTCGGAGACCAGCCGCGGCCGCAGGAGCCGCAGCTGGCGGTGCGCCTGCGCGGCAGCCGCGTGGAGCTCGCGTCGGGCGCCGAGGAGGACGACGTGGACTTCCTCGGGCCGGCTGAGAACATCAAGAAGCTCTTCAAGCTGCCGTACTCGCAAGCGCGCGTCTCGCTCGCGGTGCACCGCGTCGGCAGCACGCTCGTGGTGGACGGCGAGCTGCAGGACGCAGACCTGCCCGCGGGCTTTGAGGAGCTCCCGCAGGAGACGCTCGCACTCGCGCAGGCGGCCGAGCGCTCGCAGAGCCTGTTGTACGAGAAGTTTCTCTACGAGAGCGCGGTGCAGGGCCAGCTGACAGCTGCGACGCAGCAGCCGCAGCTGCTTGCTACTACTGGCCACTTGCAGCCGCCGTCTCGAGCCAAAGGCAGTAAGAAGAGCCACAAGAAGGCCAAGAAGCGGGCCGCGCGGGACGCGCTCACACGGGGCTTTGCGCTCCCGGACGCGTCGTGGCTCGGGGCGGCGATGGCGACCGACGCCGCTGGCCGCGACGGTAGCCCGCCGCGTGGTGCGAGTGGGACGCGCGCACACGCGGGACCCGCGAGCGGCGCGTCCCCGGCGCCGTGCAGCAGCAGCCCGTCGGAGACGCCGCCGTTCAGCCAGGCGTTCCAGCGCGTGCTCAAGTGGAAGTTCCACGACCTCAAGATGGTGGGTGTTGTGTTGTGTTGCGAGTGACATAGCAGGTGTGTGGGTCGTCTCTCACATATACGCGTGGATGTGGGTGGGTGTGGGTGTGTATGACTGTTTGTATGCAGATCCTTGGCAGCCAGGTGCTGCTCTTCAGCAACAAGGAGCACCCGGCGGTGTCGCTCAAGCTCCACGACATGGACACGGACCTGTCGCTCTGCACCGTGCTCGACTACTACCTGGACAACGTGATCGCGAACGTTCCGGAGCTCGCGATCTGCATGCACTCGAACGGCCTCGTGCGCGGCTACAAGCTCGTCGAGACGCGGCAGATCCCGTACCTCGCGGGCGCCGCGCGGCCGCCGCTCTTCGACATCCAGGACGTGAGCATGAACGCGGCGATGCTGCTCAAGTTCCTTCAGGAGAACTGCGCGCGCCCGAACGGCACGTACTGGCTGCACCGGAAGGAGGGCGAGAACGCGCTGCGGCTCTACGACGTCGACGTGCTCTCCGAGGGCCAGCAGCTCAAGTGGAAGTACATGATGGCGATGCTCTGCTACCGCTTCGCGTCGCGCGCGGCCCGCCTTGTCGACTCGCTCGCGCGTGACACGCCGCGGCTCCAGCGCCAGCTGCAGCAACGCCAGCGCGAGCTGCTGCGCACGTGCCGCAAGCTGCTCCGCGAGATCGCGCAGGGCGGCGGCGCGGCGCACAGCGCGATCTGCGCGTCGGTCAGCGAGCAGCTCGCCGACACGTACCTCCGCGAGTGCAACGACCCAGTTGCCACGCAACCGATAGCGACAGCGACAGCGACAGCGACACGCAGCGGGCCCGACGACCGCGACAGCGACAACCGGGCTGCACTGCTGGACGCGCTGTACCAGGCGAAAGAGCACCTGCTCGAGAGCATCCGGTCGTTCGAGGAGTGCATGGTGCCGGAGCGTGCGGCGTCGTCACTGCCGCACGAGAACGAGAACGAGAACGACGACAACGACGACAGAGAGGAGGCGCCGACGTCTCCCGGCCGGCGGGAGCAGGACGACGCTGGTGGCGGCGCCGACGACCCCCGCCACAGCCACGACGGCGACGACGACGACGAGATGCACTCGTTCATGGACGACGAGCGCGCGCGACTGCAGCTCAAGTGCGCGTCCGTGAGTTTGCAGCTCGGCCAGGTGCACGCGAAGCACCGAGACTGGGCCGAGGCGCTGGCAGCGGTCGTCGGCAGCTGCGAGTTCCTCCCGCTGCGCGCCGTTCCGGAGGATGTGGCGCCGCTTTCTGCGACGCCGTCGGTGCGTAACCCCCAGATTGACGCGCTGCTCGAGCGCCTCGACTTTGACGGTGTCGGCGGCGCGCGTCGCGACGCGGGCGGCGCGTTCATCTGCACGACAGGCAGCGAGCTGCGGTCCCGCGTGCTCGAGCTCGTCGGGGACATCGCAGCGCAGCTCCCAGCGAACCAGACCGAGGTGCTCCAGGGCCTCTACCGCGTCGTCGGCGGCGAGCAGCGCGAGTTGCTGCCGAGCCTCTCGCACCCGAAGCGCTCGGGCCAATGGATGGACGCGTGCCAGCGCGCCGAGAGCTGCCGGGACGACGCGGCGACGACTGAACGCGGTGAGGAGCTGCTCGCGCTGTCGTTCTACGCCTACCTGCGCGCGCTGGCCCCGAGCGTCGACTCGGAGCTGTACTTGTACGTATTAGAGGACTGTGTGTGTGTCGTGTCTGTGTCTGTGGCGTTGTTGCCGAGTGACTGACGCCTGGATCGACGGTCGCAGCATGCTGATGAAGAAGCTCGGGAACGCGAGCAACGAGCTCGGCAAGTTCTTCCTCGAGCACCGACGCGACTACGTCGAGGCCTTCACGTGGTTCGAGCGCGGCTGCAAGATCTTCAGCGAGATCGAGGGTGCGTGTACCTCCCTGCCGCGTGTGTGTGTATGTGACTTGGCTCGACCGAGCTGACGCTCTGTATGTGTGTGTTTGTCGACAGACGGGATCAACGTGGCGCTGCTGTTCGCGAACCTCGCGCACCTACACAAGATCCTCGCGCAGGGCAAGAGCAGCGCGCCGGCGCGGCAGGTGCACTACGAGGCGGCGATCCAGCTCTGCCGCGACGCGCTGCAGCAGCTGCGGCAGAACAAGGCCGCGCCCGAGCTGCACCGTAAGGTCAAAGGCGAGCTCGCGCTCACGTTCCTCGTGTGGGCCGTGAGCCTCGCGAACGACTGCGCGCGCGGCGACGCGGACAAGCCGCGCGAGAACGCGGCGCACAAGACGTTCAGCAAGGCGCTGGCGCTGTACCTCGAGCTCGGGGACCGCAAGCAGGTGGCGTCGACGCACTACCAGATGGCGTCGTTCCACAGCCGCACGATCTCGCGGGACCTGCAGCTCGCGCCGGACGATGGAGCTGCCGAGCGCTCGCCGCTCACGAGCCGGATGGAGATCGCGCGGCGCCACTACGAGAAGGCGCTCGCGTACTTTGGCCGGGCCGAGGTTGGGCAGACGTTCGTGCTCATCCACCACGAGCTCGCGGACCTGTACGCGGTCGGCGGCCGCGCCGAGGACGTCGAGCATGCGCTGCTTGTCATGCTCAACACGTATGACGCGTTCAGCCACGTGTCGGGGCTCGAGCCGGCGGCGCGCGGGGGCGAGCACGCCGCGATGCTGCAGCTCGCGGGCGAAGTCGTCGCAAAGGTGAAGCTCATCCTGCACCAGCTCATCCGGCTGACGAGCACCGGCACCAGCAGTGGCAGCAATGGCGGCACCGGTGGCGGCGCGTCGGCTCCGTCGGCGAGCGCGAAGCGGAAGAAGCTCGAGATGTTCAAGAAGATGTACAAGGAGGTGATCTACTACGACGGCCGCAAGGGCAGCGGCATCGCGCCGATGCTCGGCACGCTGCGCTCGATGTACCTACTCTAGCGCGTAGAGGTGGAAGTGCGCGTCCTGGCTGCCCCGGACGGACGAGGACTGGAGCACGAGCTGGTCGAGGTAGACCATGCTCGAGGCGCGGAGCTCGTCGACAACGACGCCCGGCGCGCCGCGGCGGCCGCCTCGCGATACGCGCCCGGTGTACTCGGAGAAGAAGAACGCGTCCTCGTTGGCGTTCGCGTCGCCGTCTGTCGAGCGCAGCGCGATGCTCCTCGGCCAACTGGAGAGCGAGAAGAGGGAGGGATACGCGAGAGCTGTTAGTACAACGGAACCGCGAGCCTGTTTCGTTGCGGAGCGACAGGATGCAACGTGATGTGTCTCAGGTGTCTGTCTCCCTGATACCTGAGCTGCGAGTCCGGAGTGCCGCCTGCGAGCACCTCGCGCTCGAACGACGCGAGCGACGCGCGCGCGACCACGTTCGCGTTCGACTCGCACCAGTACAAGTACCTGTCGGTGGATTGGCAAGTGCAGCGTGCGTAGTAGTCGCCTGTGAGCCAGCCACTCTGGAAGCCACTGGAGGTGTTGCTGTCGCTTACTTTGAGTCGACGGCGACGCCGTCAAGGCGACTCAGAGCCGACACGGTGACCACTCTCCGCGCTGTCAGGAGCGGCCCGACCTTGGTCTCGCTTGCTGCTGCTGCTGTTGTCGTCGCAGGAGTGCTGCTGCCTGCAGCGGTGGCTGTCGCCTTGAAGATGCGTCCTGTCTTCTCAGTGAAGTACAGTGCCCGGGTCTTCGAGTCGAGTGCGAGTCCGCGCGGGGAGTCGAGCCCCCTGAGGACGATCTCGGCTTCCGGTCGAGGGAGCTGCTGCCCCGTCGGCGGTGGCGACGCGAAGGAGTCGAGCGAGACGCGCGCGATGGTGCCTTTGGACTCCTGGGAGAAGTAGAGATACGTCGGCGACGCTGTGACGCCCGTCGTGCTCACCCGCCCGCCAAGTGCGAGGCCGCGGACTCCCCACGCGTTGTCCTGGACGACCTCGATCCTGGTCGAGTCCAGGCTGGAGCGGTAGATCTTGCCGTCGGCCGAGTTGGACCAGTACAGCCACTGTTCAGTGGCAGTTGCTGGGACGCGGTCCGGGTTGTCGTCGTTCACGGCGAGCGCGTGCGGCAGAACGAAGCTTGCGTGCACCTCGATGCGTTCGACGATGGGCGACGGGTACCCCGCCGCGCGCATCTCGCCGTAGTTTGGCGCAGCGCCGCGCATCGACCCCCTCGTGGTCCGGATCGCGCAGTCGTCCGGCGTGAGGAAGTCGATGATGGCGGTGGTGCCTTCGAACTCGATGCTCGTCGAGGGCGGCGGCGGATAGCGCAGCGGCAGTCCGACGAGACACTCGACTGTCTCGGGAGACCACGCGAGCACGCTGACGCACTGAGTGCCCTTGACGAGGAGCTCGACGACGTCGGACTGGGCACTGCCAAAGTTCACGCCGAACCACTGGACGCGTGCCAGCGCCCCGACGAGAGTCTGCACCACCGAGCCGTCGAGGTAGGCGCTCTTGATGGCGCGGCTGTCGCTCCAGAAGATCCGCCCGGCGCGCTGATGCAGCGTCATCCCCACAAAGCGCGCGTAGGAATGAGAGCGCTCCATCTCGGTGAGGCGCTGGTCGCGGTTGTCGAACGCGAAGATCGAGCCATTGCTCTGCTTCCGGTAGTACACTGTCGAAGTGAACTGCGACATCAGGCGCGGTGGTCGAGAGCGTTAGCGAGCGTTGAGCAAGCGGATCGAAACGAAGGAGGCGGGGTGTCGATGCTTGGTCGGCCGCCCCACGAATCAACGACGTACACTGGGAGATGACGCAAGGACGCAGGACCACAGCGTGGCGGACGCGAGAGCAAGCGTGGCCGCAACTGACCGGATGCGGAGCAGCAGCATTGAACGACCGCGAGATCGATAGGACGACATCTTAAACGCAAGAGAGCGCATCCAAGCTGCGAGCGT
This sequence comes from [Pythium] brassicae (nom. inval.), assembly GCA_008271595.1. Taxonomy (NCBI): domain Eukaryota; phylum Oomycota; class Peronosporomycetes; order Pythiales; family Pythiaceae; genus Globisporangium; species [Pythium] brassicae (nom. inval.). The sequence continues at coordinate 5,740 of SMMQ01002286.1, read as the reverse complement.
GGATGCGAGTTGGTCGCGCCTCTTTACACGAACCGGCGGGCAAGTTGGCGACTCCAGCAAGACTCGCCACGCTGCCAGTACAGACGGCAGACTCGCTTTAAAGCGAGGATGTGAGCGAACAAGTACAAAGCAAGAGAATTCTGACTGCTCGTTCGTGAGCGGAAGCTGTGTGTACATGTAGTGTGTGCGTGTGCGTGGCCTAATGAGCTCGGTTCGGAGGCGTCTTGTTGGTGCCGAGTGCGTCTATGTCGGGCAATGGCGCTGCTACCAGTTGACTGGCGCCTTCTGTGCCTTTGCTCTCTTCGACTGCTTCGCTGGTGCGGGTTGAAGCGGCCTCTGTCTCGTGTCGACGACGCACTCGATGGAGTGACACAGCCGCCACCACGAACTCGACTTTGTCGGTGGCCGGTGTCCCGCTGCCTTGCGTACTCGTAGTGGTGCGAGTGTCGCGAATGTCAGCTTGTTGTTGCTGCTTGTGCTGCTGCTTGCTGTGTCTGCAGTGACTCGCGAGCGCGCGAGCTCTGCGTCCTCCGGGCCGAAGCACTGGACGAAGCGGTAGAATGGAAGCGCCATGGCTGACGGTCGTGTCGGACGCGATGCGGTTCGAGAAGTGTGCTACTGCGTTGTGCCAGCAGTGTGGCGTGGCGTGACCGCTTACAAAGACGAGTCTCCTGTTGCAACGGCTCGTGCCAGTGCACAGTGCTGCGTGTGTTCAAAGATGAGTATTTGCTGGTGTGACGGCTGCGGACAGCACCGCGTAATCCGAGAACTCCTTCAGGATTCAACTGAACGCGGAGAGCCATCGATCGGTCGCCCATGCAACCCTCCTGGCACTTGTGGGTTTCCACGACAGAGAGCTACGATGGCGAACTGGCACAGGCCGCAAACTACCGGTTGCTCGAATGAACCCGTGCTCGAGAACGCGCACATGAACGAATGTACCATCCAGTCATGCGACAACTGATCCACGCAACAAGGTTCAATCCATAGCTGAAGTGTTGGGTCAAGCGAGCAGGAGCATGCGCGCAAACTCGAGCCGCATCGCGCTGCTCATGAGCGGCTGCCGCGGTCCCGCGGTCTCTTCTTTCTCTTGTCGACGATGTGTTTCTTCGGCAGCGGGCAGTCGTTCGTTCGCGCCTTGCGTCGCCGGGACTGGGAGATCGGCTGCCGAGTGGCGTCTCCACGGCAGCACCGCCTTGCGCGCGAACCGCCACGTCGCTGGGGATGCTGCTGGCGAGATAGTAGTAGTCGGCGCCTCCAGCTTGTCGCTGTGACTTCTGTTCCGCTGTTGGTGCTTCGTCCTGCTGCGGAAGATCGCCTTCCACGATGGCGACGGGGAGTCCGAAGACACCGCAGAAGCCTGAGCAAGCTCGACGACCGGCGGCGGCTCACTGGAGCGACGGCGGGCTTCTCTGGGATCGCTGCTTCGGAGGCGAAGGCGCTGAAGGATTGGATTCCCCATTCTCGTTCTAGAATGGCGGAAGTGTGGGCTTGAAGGCGAGGAGCGGGAACTTTAGGAGTGAGAGAGCAGCGCTGGAGCTTCGAACTCACCTTCAGTCTCACCCGTGCAGAACTATCAAGCGCATGCGCATGGCAATGCCATGTGGCGGCGCCGCGGCCTCAGCCACACACACTCGCAAGGATTTTTGTAACGCCGCTACTCAAGAACCAGGAGTTCGATGAGGCTGGCGCTGCGCTGGTCCCACGTGGGTCCACGGACTAAGGCACCGCTCAAGTTCTCATATGTGGCTTGCGATGGTGCGATCACCGCGAAAGAACTGAGCCTTCTTCTGCTTCGCGAGGAACCTTCAGGCGAACAAGAACAGAGTTAGTTGGTGTCGACGCGGTCGGGCACTCGACGTGTCGTCGATGGACCGCCACTTACAGCGCGTCCGCAGTCCACACAGTCAGCCAAACAACCAACCACCATGCAACAAAATCTCTCCAACTGAGGCGCCGCGGTGACCTCTACGATCTCTCTAAAGCGGCCGCTGCCTCGCTCACTCGCTCGCTCCGTGTGCCGCGAACGCAATCGTTCGTTCGGACACTTATCCCACGCAGCGCTCAGAGCGCTGCGTGCCCCGGCGATGCGTCGTCTTCTTCTCGGAGCACCTGCTTCGCAATGTCCTTCCAGCTCTGCGCGTGCGAGAACTTGTAGTGCAGCAAGTAGCTGAAGCCGCGCAGCAGCAGCGACGTGCGGAACGCCATCACGTAGTCATCCGGCATGTAGTCGATCCGGTCGATGCTGCACCGGGACCACACGGCAGCCAGTTAGTCAGTCAAACTCCTCTCTCAGCCACACACACACACAAGCGCCACACACCGTCCATCACTCACGTGTCCAGATACTCGATGAACGCCTGCGCGTTCATGCCCTCGGTGATGCTGCGGTCGTCGTTGTCGATCATCAGGCGCGCCTGCTTCTCCAGGTAGTACGGGTTGCTGTTCACCGTGCGGACGCCCATGTCCTGCGTGAGCACGCGGATGATGTCGTCGCGACTGCCCTCGGCGAGCGCCACGATGAGCCGCGCGAGGTTCAGGCGGTGCTCCTTGCTGATGTGCTTCACCTGGCCGTAGTCGATCAGCCCGAGGCGGCCGTCGTCGAGCAGCAGGATGTTCCCTGGGTGCGGGTCGCCGTTGAACGAGCCGTCGACAAAGATCTCGTAGCCGTGCACGTCCATGACGAGCTTGAGCACCTCGGGGATGTTGAGGATCTGGTAGTGCTTCTCCGGCGCCCATTGTCGGGGCGAGACGAAGCCCCACGTGTAGTCGTACGCGATGCGGCCGACGCGGCGCGCCAGGCGCTTCGCGGCGAGCGTGAGCGCGTACACGCGCAGCGTGGCGGCGTCCGGCCCGGACTCGATGTCGAGCCCCTGCGCCGCGCGCTCGCGGTCCTTGCGCTCCTGGTCCTGCTTGAGGAACGCGACGGTCACGCCCTTGTCCGCCGCGATGGCCGCAAGGTGGTCGTGGATGCCATCAAGCAGCTTCTTGCCGCGCAGGAACTCCATCACGAGCACCTCCTTTGTGCAGAGCGCGGGCACGGGCGCCGGGATCGCGATCTGCTTGGCGAACGGGCTCTTCGCGATGTTGGCGCGCACGCGCGCGAGGTTCTTGGCCTCCTCGGCGTAGTCGAACTCGGTCATGAACTGCTTCTCGACCTCCTCGAGGTACGGCAGGTGCGCCGGCTGGAAGAGCCGGCAAAAGTCCTGGATCGTCTTGATGTCCCAGCGGAAGAAGCCCTCTGCGTCCGGGTGCTGAACCTTCACGGCCACCTCCGTGCCGTCGAGCAGCTCTGCGCGGTGCGCCTGCCCGATCGACGCGACGCCGAGCGGCTGCGGGTCGATCGTGCGGAAGACCTCGTGCGCGGGCCGGCCGTACGACTGCTCGATGATGGCCACGATCTCCTCGACCGGCTTGGACGGCGCATCGTCCTGCAGCGACGTCGCGCGCTCGAGATACGGCTGCGCGAGGAAGTCCGGGCGCGTGGAGCCCACCTGCGCGAGCTTGATGTAGAAGCCCTTGAGCTCGAGCACGATCGCAAAGACCTCGGGCGCGAAGCGCTCGTGCAGGCGCTCGTAGGCGGCGTCCTGCTCGGCCGCGGGCAGCTCGAGCGTCTCCATGTAGAGCTGCATGGCGCGGTATTGGCAGTAGATCGGGAACGCCTTGCGCCAGAAGTAGAGCGAGCGCCGGAAGCCCTCGTCGTGCTGCGCCTGGAACGTGGCGCCGGCGGAGCCCACCGCGGTCGTGGCCAGCAGCAGCCGCGCGCCGTTGCGCAGCACAAGACGCACGGGGCCCATGCTTGCCAGGAGGAAGAAGCGCGAGCGAGCGGCGTCCGACTACTGTAGAAGGTTGGGATCGGACCTCCGGCGGACGTCACGCGGGACTCGAGCGTGCGCTCTCGTGACGCGCGATGTTGACCACCACTCGAAGTGTTATTTAGTACTACAGTACCGTATTCCCTTTCTTCGAGAAGACGACTTCCTTCTTATTGACGACCAACCTAGATTCGCGATCTAATATTCGACACGCCTCAGCAATTCAGAGGGACAGATTATAATCTGATCAGCGTAAAATATAGATTATGTCAATGTGAAGGTTGGACTTTCATTTCAAAACAAAATACAAGATGTCGAAAACCCACTCATGGGCCATTGCTGAGGACAACTACCTGTCGTCGGCGCAGGGCGAGCTCGCGGGTACGCAACTCGTGCAACTGCTGCCGGTCGTGCGCAAGAACGCCGTGCTGCTCACGGACGCAGGAGACTTCACGGACTTTGAGCTCAACTCAACGATGAGGCGCTACGACAGCGACATCAATCGCGCGATTGTCAAGCGCGCCGCGGACGAGCCGCTCAACCGAACGCCCGTGGCCGAGAGCTACGAGGAGTTCCTCAAGCCGCTCATCCAGCCGGGGCTGTAGGCGATTGACGCTTTGCGTGCCCCAAGCACGGGTTCACTACTGTGGACGAGCAGAGCAACCGAAAGATGAATCAACACGACTTCATTATGTGCCAATCGCGCCTGTGAGCCTTCGGCGCTTGTGCACAGGACTGGTGTTTTGGGCACAGCAGAAGTGGGACGCCAGCTTTCGCCCACGCCCCACGACGCATGTACAGTACACGCACATGTGCACATGTCGTCACACTCAGCTAAACACAAACACTGGCACACGCATATCACCAACATGTCCAGCTCTTCGCTGTTCCGGATGAGAAGTTGCCACGTTGCCAGTGTATGAAAGTAATGGGGTGTCTTGGCCATGATCACGGGCGATTCTTAGACATTCTTGCCTTCTTTGAGTACTGCCCCAGTCCAGTTGGCAGACCCGGCGACGATGAAGGAGTCGTTGGCATCCTTGTCACCGATAAACAGTAGCTACCGGCACAACAAAAGTCTCAGAAAAGTCTCACAGTCTCACAAGCGATAGGAGATAGTGCACTGCACCTTTGCGTGTATGTGTGTATCTCCAGTATACAAATTGATTCGAGGGTCAAGATGGCGGACTCGGCTGAACTGCGACTTCGCTTCATGAAGATCGACGACGCCGACTACATCATAGCCAAGGTGAGCGAGGTAGTTAAGGAAGCGACGTATCTGGATAAGCACAAAACAGTCAGACTGATGTACTAGTTGCGGGTTGCAGCTCAAACGGGTGTAGACATGCAACACAAGAAGCCATACCACGACACTTGTAAACGAAAACATGACGAAGCGAACATTACTTCCTGGTAGCGCATAGGGA
>SMMQ01002284.1:2866-15220 GCA_008271595.1 [Pythium] brassicae (nom. inval.) | reverse complement strand
GGTCCGCGCTGCTTCAGTTGATGCCGAACGTGCGCCGCCTCGACCTCTCGCGCGTGCCACTGCATCACTTTACGCTCGGTGACGCGCTGCGAGCGACGGTGTGCTGCTCCGAGGAGCGTAGACTTGTGGTACTCGTACTTGTCGGTCAGGTTGGTTGGAGATGCACATCAATTGACTGCAGTTGACTGATGTTGCATTGTTTTGAAACAGGACGAAATGAAACTGCCCGTTGAGTAACAGTGAGATACTGATACCTAGTGTGTTCAATTCGCGTCAATTCTATAGTGATGCCTCTCGTGGTGCTCTGCGGGCTGCCGGCAAGCGGCAAGACGCGCGTGGCGGAGGCGCTCGTGGCCTTCCTGCAAGCAAAGGACGCGGCGCTGAGCGTCGTGCACATCACGGAGGCGTCTGTGAACGTCAGCCGCCGCAATGGCTACAGCGGTACGGGCTCTGAATGGCTCGCGAAGGCCGTCGAGGGCTTCCACGTCCTCTCGCTAACCAACTGATCGCGCAGACGCGCGCGAGGAGAAGAACACGCGTAGTGCGCTCAAGGCCGCGGTGGAGCTGAGCGTGAACGCGAAGACCGTTGTGGTGCTCGACGCACTCAACTACATCAAGGGCTCGCGTTACGAGCTCTTCTGCAAGGCGCGCACCGAGAGCACGACCTACTGCGTCGTGTACGTGGACACGCCGCTGGCACTCGCGCTCGAGCGCAACGCCGGACGCGCCGACGGCTTCGAGCCGCACGTGTACGTACGTCCCATCACGACGCTCTTGCTGTCTGAGGGCCATGAACTGAACTATGGGACCCTCCCTACCAATCGGGACAGGATCGAAGAGCTCGCGGCGCGGTTCGAGGCGCCGGCGGAGAAGAACCGCTGGGACAGCCCGCTCTTCCGCGTGACGCCCGAGAGCATCGCGGCGCGTGGGCTCCCGCTCGAGCCGATCGCGGACGCCGTGTACCTGGGCAAGGCCGTGAAGGCCGGGCTCGCGACGAAAGCCGCGCCGGTCGTCGACATGAGCTTCGTGCAGGAGCTCGACGACGTCACGGGGCGCATCGCGGACGCGCTGATCGCGCACCAGCGCGCGGGCGGCGCCGCCGACGGGCTCAAGGCGCCGCGGACGCGCGCCGCGACGCTGCTCGTGCAGCGCCACATGCCGGCGTCCGAAGTGCGGCGCCACCGGCGGCAGTTTGTCAAGATCTCGCAGCTGCGGCCGTGCGCGGTGGCGGCGATCGGCGACCTGTTCGTAGAGTATTTGAACCAGCAGGCATGAGTGAGTGGCCATCACACCACAGACTGTAGATAGAGAGGAGGACAGTGTGTATGTGTGTATGTTCTATAGCTGTGTCAGCGTGAAGAGCGCGGCTGGCACATCCCGACAGCCACTGCTTCGCTGGCCGCCCGGTTTTCACTCGCGGCGCTCGAGCTCGTGGTAGTCGCGCGCCTCGACCTCGCGCGAGAGCAGCGCGAGCTCGCACGAGAGCGTGCCCATGAACAGCAGCTGGCACACGATCGCGAACGCCTCGAAGAACGCCTCCTGCACCGCCGTGAAGCCGAGCGGATTCGCCCACGACCCATTCACGCACAGGAAGAGCAGCCCGACTGACGTACCGCACACACAACGCAGAGACACGAGACCGAAAGAGAGGAGGGAGAGGCAGCCGTCAGCAAGAGACAGAGACAGAAACAGAGCGCGCGCTGCTCCAGCGTGTCACACGTACACACAACGGTGGACGTGATGCCCGCGAGGATGAAGAGCCGGCCGAGCGTGTACGCCATCGGGACGCTCAGTCGCCGCCAGTGCGTGAGCGCCAGCCAAACACCCGGCGTCGTCGACCGCCCCCGGGCCTCGCGCACGGCCCACGGCAGCGGTGACGGCCACACGTCGCGGTCGCGGGCCTCGCGCAGCAGCACGAGGCGGCGCGCGAGGTGGCAGAACACGATGAGCACCCAGGAGGAGAGGAAGAAGAGCACGGTGAACGCGATGTGCGCGTCGTGGAAGCTGCGCATGTCCATGATCGCAAGCCCCGCGAGCGTCACGGCGGTGGCGACGCCCGCCACGAGGCACACGAGCGCCGTGGCCTTCGCCTGCGCGTCGCTGCTGTCGCCGAGCGAGAGCCGCAGCCGCAGGAACCAGTAGAAGAGGCAGCTCGAGACCAGGATGAAGAGCGCCGTGAGGCACATGCCGACCATGAACGCGAGGCCCTCGGGCGCGAACGTCGCGGCGTACGAGAGCGTCGGGTAGTTGGTCGTGCAGTCAAAGTGGTGCGTGCACGCGAGCGTCTCGGTTGCGACCATCGTTGCGATGCCCGTGAGTGGGATGAGCAGCGCCACGAAGCCGACCGTGTCGGCGTTCCGGATCGCCTGCATGGAAATCGCCCGGCTGTGCTGTAGTTTGCGCTGATGGAGCAGGGGGAACGCTCGGTTGTGGATGCTGCGGCGGCGTCGCCCTTGCAGCAGAAAGAGGGACGGCGCCTCCGGGTCGGCGTGGTCCTCGTAGTCGCCTTCTGCCGCGTTGATGGCCCAGCGATCCGAGTCCTCGTCGTCGCTGCCACCGCCGGTTGTGGTCGTGGACGAGAACGAGAGCGCGGACGAGATGGAGCTGCTGCTGCAGTCGCTGACTTGTTCGGCTCCGCTGTCGCCGTCGCCGTCGCCGTCGTCGCTGTCGCTGTCGCGGCTCAAGTCGCTCTCGTCCGAGCCCGAGTCGGCGTTGGAGTCAGTAGGACCCAGTGAGCTCTTGCTGGACGAGCTCCGCTCTGATTGGATATCTGACGCGCTTAAGGAAGAGGAGGACGCGGGCGACGGGGGTGGAAGGGGCAGCACGCTCGCGAAGCGCGACGCGGCCGGCGCGGCCGACGGCTGCTTCAGGAACAACATGCAGGTGCCTTGAGCGACTCAGCAGCGAGCCGATACAGTCGCCCTTTGATGTACTACAAGTTCACTATGAGTTCCATCCGTTTCGCATTGCACGCCTCTTGACCTCCGACGTCAAAGTCTCACGATGATCACGCCGACACGCTTCGGGCTCAAGTACGCGCCAGTGCCAACGCTCGCGCTCGAGTACGAGGTGGAGCTCTCGAGCATCGACGACGGCGGCGGCGCCACGTCGCTCTACGTCTACGACCACAAGAACGCCGCTGCCAGCCACACGCAGCGCGTGAAGAAGCTGCACGTCGTGGAGCTGCCGGCGCTCACGAGGCAGAGCGAGCTCGCGGTGGTCGCGCGCCAGCTGCAGCAGGACAACCGGCGCTTCTTGGCGCCGGACATCGTCAAAGAGGACCAGCTCCTGCGCCTGCTCGAGCGCTTGATAGCACACGCCCAGGCGTCGGAACTGAGTGTGTCGCCGTCGCTCCTGGTAGCGTCTTCAGCACCTGGTGACGCTGGAGATGGTGGGCGTATTGCTGGTGGAAGTGCACCGAGCGAGGCGTTCCGACCCCATGACGATGACGAGCAGGAGGGGAGCGGCAGCGAACTGGAGGAGAGCGCGCTGGACAAGTCGATTGCAGAAGCGTCGGCGTCAATGGACGCAAGCAACCGATCTGAGGGCGACGTGAATGGCGACGACGACGAGAAGAGCGGCGGCGGCTCCGCGTTCAAGGTCGTCGCTGCGGCCGAGACCCGCAGCAGTAGCCCCACTGGAGGACTGAACGCAAGCGAAGACAGTAGGGAGATGGACCAGGTCGCTGGCCCGACCACTACGAAGACCTCGGAAGGCGAAGACGAAGCGGCGAAGCGCGAGGCTCAAGGCGACGCGGCAAAGTTGGCGGCGCTGCGAAACGGCGACGCGTCCGACGGCGAAGAGGCTGTGAGCGAGGAAGACATCCAGTCTGAAGAGCTCGAGTACTTCTCCGAGGACGGAAGCGACGAGGACTCGTTCTGATGGACATTCAGCAGAGGTACTGTAACAGTACAGTGCTGTAGATGTATCTACAGTCCACGTCGACTTCCGTATTTGTACAGTACATACATACTAGGGGGACTCCTGCTGGAGCTGCTCAAACAGGGACTTGATGTGCTTGAGACTCTCTTTCTTCAGGTGCCGTTCACGGTCGATCTGCACACGAACGCGCCACACAAGTCAGCCGCGAGGCTTCAGGCTCCCTCCCACATGCATCCCATCCACCACCACTACCAACCAGTCGCACCTGTGCGAGCAGCACGCGCATCTCCTGGTCGCTCTGCTCGTTCCGCTTCCGCTCCGCTTCGACGCTCACGCGCAGCTTTGCGTTCTGCGCGGCGACATCTTTCAGGTCGCCCGCGACCGCCGCGTACCGCTGCATGAGCTCGCGGCGCTCGGCTTCCCACTGGATGCGCAGAAGCTCGCGGGCCTCCTCGGCCCCCGCCTTCGCGCGCTCGAGCTCCTCGCGGTGCTGCTCCAGGTGCCGCTCAAGCCGCCGTTGGAAGAGCCCGTTCTGGTCGTCGAGCGCCGCGCGCAGACGCTCCATCTCGGTCTCAATCAGCTCGAGCGCGCCGTGCTTCGTATCGAGCTCGTGCGCCAAGTCGTCGATCTCCTGGGCCTTGACGAGCAGCGCGCGGTCCTTCTCGTCGAGCTGCGCGAGCGCGCGCTCGAGCTTCTTCTCGCGCCCGGCCTCTTTCTCGATGCTCTCGTCCAGCGCAAGCTCCAGGTCGTCCACTTGGCACTGGAGCTCCGCGATCTCGTCCTGCAATTGCTGCTCGACCGCGTCACGCTCGGCCCGCAGACTCGCCAGCTGAGCGTGCCCGTGCTCGATTATCACGTCTTTCACCTTAACGGCTGCGCGGAGGTCGCTTTCCAGCACCTTCAGAGCGTCGACTTCGTCCGTTCGCCGCGCCACGTCGGCGCGGAGCCGGTCGTTCGCGGCCCGGAGCTCTTCAGCAGTAGCCTCGAGCGTCACCACCATGGCGCTCTTCGCCCGGGCCGCCTCGAGTTGGCTCTTCACGGCGGCGATCTCGGCTGTGAGTGCGTCCAACGACACGCGGTACGCGTCAGCGCGCTGCGCGTCGTCGGCGACCACTTTGCGCTGGTCGTCCGCAAGCAGCGCCCGGAGCTTCGCGAGCTCGTGCTGCGCGTCCGCCTCTCGCTGCGCGCTGAATCGGCATGCGTCCTTGAGCCGCGCACTCTCGCGCGCGGCGTCTTGGTTCTTCTTCTGCACCAGCTGGAGCTTGCTCATCGACTGGTAGTGCTCGCGGCGGAACTCCATCTCCAACTGCGCGACAGACGTCTCGAGCCGCTGCCGGAACAGCTCGCCCTGCTGCTGCGCCATCTGCTCGAGGCGGCCTGTCGCTTTCGCGTGCTGCGCCTTCATGTCCTCCATGTCGTCGCTCTTCGTGAGCAGCGCGCGCTTGAGCCGGCGGATCTCGTCGTCTTTCTCGGCGCACTTGTTGTACGCAGCCTCGACGTTCGCCTGGAGCTCCTTCGCCTGCGCCTCGAGCTGCGCACTCCTCTTCTCAGAGTGCTCGAGGCGATCTGTGTACGCCTGCACGTCGCTCGCCAGGCGCTGGGCAGTCGCGCTGTGCTCGGCTGCCGCTCGCTCGAGCGACCGAGCGAGTTCATTCGCCTTCGCTTCAGCCCGAGTCACAGCCGCCTCCTTCGCGCGAGCTTCACTCTCGTTCTCCTGCGCCAGCCTGCGAAGCTCTCGACTCTCGTCCCGTGCGATGTCGATCGTGCGCACCAAGTTCCCTTCGACGGTCTTGAACTGTTCCAGCTCACGTCGGTGGGACTCGTTCAGTTCCACGATCTGGGACTCGAGCCCCGCGAGCTGTTTGCTCTGTTCCTGCAGCCGTCGCTCGGCCGCGGCAGCCGACGCCGCGTGCAACCGCAGCTGGTCTGCGCTCTCGACGGCCGCCGTCTCTGCGTTCGCGACGCGCGCGACGGCCGCCGACAGCTCTTCCTGAAGCTTGATGACCTGCGCGACCAAGGCTTTCTCCCGTGCGAAGCACGCGCTCTCCTGTGCCAGTAACTCCTTCTCCCTTGCGAGACACTCCTGTTCTCGGCGGGCGGTGTCCTGCTCGCGTCGCAGCAGCTCCTTCTCAAAGTCCATCTCGGTGTTCGTCGTCGCGTCTCTGATCAACACGCGCTGCACCGGAGGCGGACTTGGCGACGTCTCTCCTTTGGTTTCTGGTCGAGAGACAGTAGGGATCGCGCCAGCTGAGCTCCCGACCGTGTCATCGCGGTCGACGTTGTGACGAGTTAAGTCGACGTTGTGGCTGTCTGTGCGACGCTCAGATATTGTCCGGTCCTCGTTCCGATGCGGCTCCACTGCGCCACCTGTGGTGTCGGTCTGCGTGGCCGCTAGTCGCGCTGGCGACCGGTGCGATGGGGGAGACGACTCTGCTGGCGCAAGTCGGCCCTGGCTGCTTCGTAACGTGGGGTTGGTCGCCCTCCTCGCCCCGTCGTTCCCTGAGTTCCCTGGCGAGGCAGAGCTCGATTGGAGCGTGGGAGCTGATCGGGACGCCACTGCAAGCGAGGAGCTGCTAGACTCCCCCTTCCGGATGCGCCGCAAGATCGACTGGTACCTCGGCATGTAGAGACTCCCGACCTCCCGCAGCAGCGAGACCTCCTCCTCGTCCAGGTACACGAGCCTTGGCAGCATCTGAGAAAGCACCAACGCATTCGAGTTTGGGAGATAGCGAGCGAGTTGGCTCTCCTGGTATTCGACAAAAGTACGCGGTGGGCTCACTCGAACCTTGAGAACAGGCTGCGGGTAGTCGTCCAGCTCGCACATGGGATTGATCTGCGAGCCGTCGTGCGCTTGGAGTCGCAGTTGCGTGAGCCGCTGCGGACGCAACGTCGGCTGTGCTCAGTCACTGGCAATAGAGCTGGTCCCTCACGCCTGCCTATCTGGCGACCGTACCTTGTGATGCTGCAGCGCGACGATGCTGTTGTACTCGCCGATGTCGTTGTGGCGCAGGTCGAGGTACCGCAGCTTGGGGAACTTGATGGGCCGAGTGAGTCCGTCCAGGCGTCGGAGGCTGCGTCGTAGCGCCAGCGTTAGCGCCAACGCCCTTGACGCGACTGCACCCCTCCCGGTTCAGAAAGCACAAGTGTACCGAGCGCACCCACCAGTTGTGGGCCAGCGAGAGCTCTTCAAGCCGCGGCAGCTGCGGGAACCCGCGCGTTGATGAGATGCTGCGGTCTCAAGACGAACGGGCCACGTCAGCTACCCGCCAGTCTCCTGCGGTGCCTTGCGCCGCGGATCGCACCTGTTCGCAGACAGGTCCAGGATGCGCAGGTGCACGAGCTGCTCCAAGGCGTTGAACGCGATCTCCTGCTGGCCGCAAGAGCAGAGTTACGCCTCCCCATCGCCTCCTGTCCAGCAGACTGAAAGCGCGCGCACATACGCACCTGAATGCTGTTGTTGGAGAGGCAGAGCTCGACGAGTCTGCCCCCACAAGCGTCGACCAGCAGCGTCAGTGTCCGTCCTGACCCCGCCCCTCACCCACTGCCTCGCATCTACAAGCACCAAGGCGACGCTATTACCCGGAAAACGCTTCAAGTCCGTCCATGCGCTCCAGGAAGTTCCCGTGCAGGTTCAGCTGCTCCACAGCGTCATCGGTGCCGTCGTCGCGAGTCTGGAGCCAAACGTCCAAAAACCACGACCGCCATCAGGATGATTACCAGTGAATTCACGACCGAAAGCCTGGGTGGCATCGTGCTGGAGCAACGCCAACAGGGAGCACACCAGCTCGTCGATGCGCCGCACGCCCGCGTTCACGCGGCTGAGCGCTCGGAGCTCCGAGGCGGCGGCTCCCGCTTCGTCCTCCAGGGTGTCGGCAGCGCTCCGACTGCTCATTTTGCACAGCTCGAGCGGTAATTTATACAAACTACGACATAGCGTATTCTATTTTAGAGGTGTGTCATGGCTACACTTGTTCAGCGAGTGTTCACCGTCCACCTCCGAAGGCTTCGCAGTCGATGCTCTCGGTCTCCGCGAGGATTTTGTCGAGTGCTGTGCTGCAGGCAGCGCGGGATGGCGAGGAACGCGTCAGCGCTTGCAACAGTGCGTCTTGGCTGGGAAGCGCGGACGCTTGGAAGAGCATGTGTGTGTCCGGGGAGCTGCTGAAGAAAGACGCAGCCTGGAACGAATGCGTCGTCGACGGCGGGCGCACGCTCTGAGTGGGTGCGGCGCTGATGTTGCTGTTGACTGACACCAAGCGGTCGTTCCGAAAGATCTCCGTGAAGTCGGTTTGCGTGCGCGCCGCGCCGTGCTTGAGCATGATGCCGTAGTCGAGGTAGCAGCTCGGGCGGATGTACCGCTTACCGTCGCGCACGATCTCCATGCTCAGTCCATTCCGCACAAGGCTGTGGGCGCGAATTGGGATGTTAAGCGCGTCTTCGAGCGGGAGCCGCGCGTACGGTTCGTGGTCGCTAGAGGTACCAGCGCCAGCAGCAGCAGGAAGTCCGCTCGCTCCCGGACTGCTCGAGCTGCTCGACGTTACACTGCATCGTTGTTCCGTAGCGTTGAGTCGCGCCATGGCCGCAAAGAACACGAACCTCACCAGCAGCCACACCGCAGCCAGCACGATGCTGAGCAGGACGATGTTGACGAGAGGCGCGTACATAATCCGGAAGATCTCGGTCGGCGTCGTCGTGCGGTAGTCGTTCTCGCGCTGGAACGTGTTGGCGTGCGCGACGTACCCGCCGCGGAATGACACGACGTCGTTCACGCGCTGGTTCTCAATCGCCCACTTCTTCTCGCATAGGAGGAATATGTCGTCCTGGAGCGCTGCTGCCGCGAGCGCGCCGATGACGATGATCTCGAGGCTGGTGATGTACGTTCCGCGCACGAATCGGTACGCGCGCGCCTCGCTCGTCCGCACGGCCAGGTGCCAGAGAGCCTGAATGGCACCCGAGATGAGCACCCACACCTTGATGCTGCTCAAGAACGCCTGCATCTTTTCGTTCTGCGAGTCGCTCCACGTCCACACGACCGAGTTGGGCTGGATGATGGCCCACGAGATCACGCGCGTGAGTCGCACGAGCCACACGTAGGACGGACTCTTGTAGTATGACGCGCTGAAGAACGCGTAGAACCGCTCCTCTCGGAACTCGATCGGGTTCGTCTCAGCGCCACAACTCCCTCTGTTGCCGTTGCCGCTGCCGCCATGCCGCTCTTCGCGCCCTCTGTGTTTTTTTCGTTGCTGCTGTTGGTGTTGCTGCTGCTGCTGCTGCTGAACGAGGTGCTCGGGGACGATCATCCTGCTATCGAGCGATGTCTCGAACTGGCGCGCCCAAAGCTGTAGCGCGCGGTACTTGGGGAAGAACATCCACTTGATGATCTCGAACGCGCTCCGGCAGTGCGTCTGCAAGAGCCACAGGTCGATCGCAACCATCAGTGCGTACAGCGTCCCGTACGAACTGAAGTTCGACTGAGCCTCTACGTAAACCGACACCACTCCCAGTCGGTCATCTCGGGCGACGACGTAATGAGCCTTCGAGTTCGTCCGAATACTGAACTCGAGTCCCATCAGCGAGATCCTGTCGATCGTCAACCACGCCTTCCCGTGCAGCAGCCGCGTGTACTGTCTCGCCTCGAGGCCGATAAACTCGCTGCGAAAGAGGTTGGGACTCGCGCAACCAAAGAGGTCGGCGGTGAACGTGCCCGTCGCCCCCTCTGCAAGCTCGAGCGCCTCCACGCACACCACTCGGTGCAGCGGCACGCTCGTACTTAGCAAGTCGAGGAAGTGCAGGATCTCTGCCTCGGCGTCGCTCCCGATCGGAGCCACGTCGTTGTTGTAGATCTTGGTCCCCCAAAAGCCGTATCGCTGGTTGAAGTGCGTCGCGATGTGGTCTTGGCACATGGGCGGACGCCGAGCAAAATGCAGGAAGAGGCAACTTGCCCAGACAGGCGCGTCGGCGCGGATGCTGCTTGTCATCACGAGCTGCGGGATAACCCTCGTCTTGTTGCCCGCGACGCGCACACTGCAGTTGCGTCCCACGGCGCTCAGGAAGAACGACCCTCCTTTCGTACTTATCGCATGCAGCTCCTCACACCGCGATAGGAACGAGCTCCAACCGGAGGCCACGTGCTCGCCGGCGTCCAGCGCGCGGCCCTCGATCGTCACGGTCGAAATCAGCGGGGCCGCGTGCAGCACGCCGGTGCTGCCTGTTATGAACGAGTATGTGTCTGTCGGTCCGATCCACGCAACCTTGTAGACCACGTCGCGGATGTCGAGCGCGAAAAGCAGGAGCACGAATAGCAGCTTCTTGGCCAGGAACAGTTTTGCGTTGAGTCGCTGCAGTTTCTTGACGGCACGGTTCATCGTGCTGGTGATCGATCGAACTGCACGGCGCGGGTTTAGATCCGACGCTGTCGGAGGCGAAGGCGCGTCCCCCGCCATGGGAGCGACGGCGATGAGCGACCTCAAGGTAGCGTCCTCACCGCGACACTGACGGTCGTGAATGAAACTTGACTGCGTCAGAAGTCACGCGACTTGAAACGGTTTGTAGACAAAGACAGGAACTTACTTGAAACGGTTACAGTACGTTGATGTCATGGCATCATGTGCACCGGAAACACTGCTTGCCCAGTTGTCCAAAGTTACTGCTGTGTGCATCGTTTGGAGTCCTAACGCTGCACACAGCAGTGCTGGACCACCCTCTTCCACTCTTTACGGGCTCCCGGCCAGTGCATATGACTTTCGTGGCTCATGGTGACAAGACAAGCAGTTCGAACAAGGTCGATTCGAGTTCAAGCGAATTGCTCCTGCTGACAGTCAACACATCATGCTTATTCTCCGCTCGCGACAGATACTTCGAGAATTAGCGCAGCTCCGTGCTCTCGGCGCTCTCGAACACAGCCACGAGCGAAGACCCGATATGCTATGGAACACCTTGACGAAGTTTGGATGTCCAGAAGGAAGCGCGTCTCCACCACATCAACGGACACGTTGCGCCTCCAAGTTGCAGCTCACGGGAGCGGAGCGGACTTCAATCACCAGCAGCGAATCAATGACTGAAACAGAGTTGAACCACTTGTAAAGTTCCCCGAGCTGTTAGTATCCAGTACCTACATATGATTCTCTAGTACATACAACTCGTGCAGCATGATGATCCAGTTGAGTGCGGACGGAAGTGCTGCAGGCAAGACTTCGCGTCGCGACAGCTGCAGCAAACCAAACTGCACTTTTCTTCCTGCACTGTCAGTTTGTAGTGCAGTGGAACGCGGCGTATTCAAACGAATCGTGTAGCTTCTCGTCTTGCTTCGATCCTCTCTCTCTGATGCTGGTCAGTTGAGCTCACCGCAAGATGACCGAGCACACACTCAGACGAGCACAACGCTTTGAATTGGATCAGGTGAAAGACAACCATGATGCAAAGGAAGGCGGGTACGCGCGACACATCTGAATCAAACCGGCAACTGCGCGCGTATGTTGGTTAACCCCAGTCGTTCGCGTCCGCATTGTCTGGGAATCGAGCGTTGAGCGGCATACTCGCTCAACGACGGCAACGGCGCGGCGAGAAGCGTTCTGTGCTGCTCCGATCCGGCGATCCTATGAACCCTCAGCGAGGTCGAAGCGCATCAAGACTATAGTCGCGTTTTATCGCCACACGGCAGACACCATCAACGTCACGCCATCAACGCTGCGAGCTTGCACACGCACCGACGTTCAACAAGAATCTCAACTGGGTAGTGCAGTGCAGATTGGAAAGTGCGATTGAACAGAGCACGAGTCCACAGCCCACGCCCTGCTCGCAAGCACGGCAGGTGCTACCGCGTGTCCTATCCTGAGTGTCCTTCGAGTTCTCGAACAACCGACTGATCCTGAACAATCGAGAACTGCTCACCGACAAGTTGCTCGCTAAGACGCGGCAGCATATGTTGCAGAAGCCGTCAGCATCACGCCGTGTCAAAGTGTCCACCTCTTGCAACAACCACAACAAGTGTGATTTTCAAGAGTGTCGACAACACCAGTCGCGATGCCTTGTTCTTATCGAGTTGGCACCATCGACCCATCAGCACTATCGTTGATAACATCGGCAGGTACGCCAGAAGAGAACGGCACTGACAGCGTCGTTGAGATTGATGACGACGAATCTACGGTGCCGAACGTCTGCGAGAGCACGCGGAGCGTCTACACCTGGCCTGCTTCAGCAGCGGCGTACAGTGGCGTCCATCATTCAGACTTCTCGCGTCGGAACGTGATCCGCGCGCCAGTAGCACCACCAAAACGTCCATATGTTCTTCCTCCGCGGCGATAGGCAGAGGAACCAGTTTGTAGACGTANCACCATTTCACGGCCAAACTCAAAAATACCTCGTTCCAACTCAAAAGTATCATGTTCCAAGTCAAACAGGCTGTCAAATCTAATCATTTGGATTGTGATAAACTGTGAGGAGGTGCAATGGGCTCTCCAATCCCATTACATGGAA
>SMMQ01002283.1:8775-22467 GCA_008271595.1 [Pythium] brassicae (nom. inval.) | reverse complement strand
CACACACACACACACACACACACAAACCAGTCAGCGCACGGACACGAGGAGATAAACAATAAGCCATAGATACACAGAGAGCAAGGAGCGCGCAGCCAGGTTACGCACTCGATGGGAGCTGTCCGCTGGCCAAGAGCGACGTCAGACTCCCAAGTCGAGGCTCGCAGTGATCGCGTCAATCGCCGCCGAGGAGCCTTGGGCGCGTGAGCCTTGGGCATGATGAGTTCCTTGACCAACGTCACAGTCACGAGGGGGCAGGCCACGATGCGCTGCACAAGCACTGTTGGCTTTGTTCATCTGGTGTTTCATCCTTGAACGACAGCACACGACCGACTCATCACCACTTCGTCGGCGAGGCAGCCCGTACATTCACGTGTGCTCTCAGCCCAGCGAATGCTTGACTGCCGGTGGCGGCAATGGCGTGCTGCTGCTGCTGCTCCTGGTACAAGTACAACTTGCGTCCGCGCCTGTCGAGTGCCCTTGGCACAGCATTGCCGAGAATTGCAGTTTGCTTCTGATATCAAAGTTCAGCTTTGATTACAGCATAGTCGGAGTAACTAATAACAAATTGACAACGAAACGGATTTGTGATACCGTATTCCTTTTCTTCGAGCAGACATCCCTCAACAATGGCCCGTGAGTCGGTTTTGAAATCATGAACTGTCCGGTATTTTGTTTTGTGGTGAAAGTCCAACCTTGGCATTGGCATAATCTGTATTATAAGCTGATCATATTATATTCTGTCCCTCTGAATTGCTAAAACGTGTCGAATGTAAAGTGCGCCAAAAGTTTAGCAAAATTTGTTATCCTGTCCTATCTTTTGCACCACCGCAATGGAGACAGATGACAAGAATCGGAAATAGGAGTTCAAAACACGGCTGTGTTTGTGCTCGGTTGGCCAATCCGAGTGGAAAAAAAATGATCACACAGAAGCTGTCCTCCGTTTCGTTTTATTCACTAGATAAAGGTTGTAAATAGCAGACAAAACGTGGCGAACAAACGCGTAACTTTTTGGTGCCGATCTGACCATGAGGTTCCAAGTATCACCCGTGGTAATGTAAAAGTAACCAACATGCTTCTTGCATCCTCCCCTGAGGAGGATGCGTTCACGATAGTCATTACAACTTGGTGTCTAGTTGTCGTAATCAAATGGGGAGTTAGATTGAAGACGTGCGATCACGATAACGCTCCAACTTTTTGGTGTAGAATTTTTTTGTCTTGAGTTTGTTCTAGTAGAGATGTAAGTCGTATGAACGAACGCGTGCGCTTTGAAGTGGTGCTGTTACACGACAGAAAGGGGGAACATGTTGGGATTGTGTGTGCGACTTCTTGCGTTCTTGGTCGCGAAGAGAAAGCCTTTGTGGATGTTCATCTGCGAGATCCCACTTGCGCACATTACACCTACAGTGTAGAAATTGCTTTTTTGCAGCTTTTTGTCGGCTTTCGACACAGTGGACCTGACTTAGGCCGCTCCAGGACAGCTTCGTTGCCTTTGTCTACAGCACATGGAGTAGTACACGCATCTCCAATACTCATCTCCTCCATGGCATGCTTTTCCATTTTACAAAGTGCTCAGGTTCGCTCGTACGATACACAGCAACACAAACCGAAAACCACTCGAAACTGGTTTCTAACGTTGGAAGTAGAGTCGATATCCTTGTTGTGCGACTTGTACTGGATCAACTCTATTGTGGGCGTACTAATGCAACAAGTCCGATTGCCAAGCATGAAAAATTCGCTTCTGCAAGCACTACGGGACGCCATTTGGGGTGCCGGAAGGCTTCCATGTCACTGCTCCACAACAATTGCTCCAATCGACACTAAAACTATAACATCTGCTCCTCACGTTTTGTCTGCTATTTACAACCTTTCTCCAGTGAATAAAACGAAACGGAGAGTATTTACAACCAATCTTACCGAGGTATCCAAACTTTTTTGTTACCTCTCAAAATGGGTACACAGCTGCTGTGTGATCATTTTCACTCGGATTGAGTAACCAAACACACAGCCTTATTTTGAACTCCTTTTTCTGATTCTAATCCTCTTTCTCCATTGCAACCGTCTTTGCAAAAGATAGGACAGGATAACGAATTTTGCTAAACTTTTGGCGCACTTTAGTATACAATACTTGTAACGTTGCTGTATTACAAATGAAAGAAGCACAACATTATGTCCAAAAACCAGGACAAAATGTAAAATAGAAAGTCAAATCAAATGTACTGTATTTTAGTTAATTTATATAGTGACTTCGGACACTACAAAGAGGCGCCGCACCTACTCCAGGTGCGCCCTCGTCCACGTTGTGTGTGCTTGTGCACGCAAAACTCCGACTGGTTCATGCGGGCTCTCCTGGCCTCACAGTCTCGCTCGCACCTACGTCCTGCGTGCAGGTTCAGTGCCGAGCCTCCGTACATTCACTCTCACGCGCGCGCAGCTGCGTTCTGTGGTGGCAGCCACTTGATCCACGCTTCGACAGCTCCGGTGGCACTGCGAGTACCCGACACCCCACGCATCGACGAGCGAGCCGCCGCGACGAGCAGACGCCTGTGTCACTATATACCTGGTGTAACCTATGTAACAAACGGTTACGTTCGATCTTCTCCTTCTGGTGGTAACGAAATGGTGCTCTCTAGTGACGACCGATCGCGCTTCTCGCTTCTTGTTGGTGGCGGTGGTGGCTCGCCTCCGGTCAGCTCCAAGGTGCTTTCTTCATCCACGACATGCTCACGCTTTCTGCAACCTGCGAGTGAGGCGAGTGCGCAGGGGCTTCTGGGGGTCGCACTCGCTTCAGCGAGCACATGGGAGTGCTGGTTGCTCCTGCGTCTGGCATCAGGCTCTCCAGAAACAACTTCGGCATCTTCTTCTTGCTGCTGCTGGGTGATCGAATCGCCAGCATGGGCGTGCGGTATCAACAGCAGCGGTGCACTCGTGACACGACATCAAGGGTCGTGGTTCTCGTCGGCGGTGCCCCCAGAAAGCTCGACACCACATCCAACTCTCGGACACGGACGGTGGTACCACTTCGCCAGTACGGCCAGCAACTGCGGGGAAATTCTCAATGGTACTGCTTGCGCTCATCTGGTATGTTGCTTACTTGCGCGCCTTGCCCATAGTGGTGGTCGAGCGGGAGCTCGGCTCGCTTGGTCTCTTCGTAGACGGCGAGAGAATCCCGATGTATGCTACCGGATCCAGCCAAGAACCTGCTGTCAGCACAGACACACTGATGATCGGCCGGGGATCTCAGGCAGAGCGCCTACTGCTAGCTCTGCACGACTTCCGCGTGTGGAATTGCGCGCTGGACTCCCACTTGCTGTCAAGGTTCGTTGTTTGCCTGGCTTGCAAACGGACTGTGCTGGAATGAATCATCGTGCTCATATTCAGTGCATCGCGAAAGCAGGTGGATGTGCGAGCCGCTCTCGCCAGCGCACCCTCGTCTGGTGTCTTTAGCTGCACACTGGAGCCTCTCCAGCGGCTCTGCTTCACTTGCAGAGATCGACTTGAGCGGCAACGAGTGCCACTTGCGTATCCTTGGCACAGAGTCCGACCCAGCGCAGCGCTCGCTCGCATCGCACTGGCTACGATCTGCTCCGCATCGACTGCAAGAGCTGAAGACCGACTTTGTTATCGAAACGCTGCAGGATGCATCCGAGACAGAGGAACAATGCCGCTTCCAGATCACGATTCGCTATCGCAACCAGCGGCAGCAGCACGCGCCATTCCACGCACACAACAGCGCGCCAGGTGGCCCCCGTCCTCGCCTCTTGTTCTTGTGCAACTTCTCCTGCTCCAAGAGCACGAGCGTAACGAACAACGGCGAGGGGAAATCGATCGTGGCGCTGCTGAAGGAGTGCGTTCGGTTTCTCCCAGACACCGCTGTCGTGGGAGTGCTGTCTGTGTCGAAGAACGCAAGCGTAGGAAGCAGCGTCCGCCAACCGGAAGCAACACGATTGCCTTTTGTGGCGGTGATGACACCAAGTGGCAAGGTACGCCGTTGAGAGTCCGCCCATCGTGGTGAATGGCAGACAACGTCGTTGTCGGCTCTGACGTGATATCGACGATGTTGTGCATCTCTGCGGGGCAGAACCTGGCGTGCAAAGCCCTTGATCAGCTCACGATCGCAGCGCCAGTGAGCGTGAAGAACTTGGCCACCGCGTTGGAGAGCGGCACAAGTTGGTTTTTCAGAGCTGTGGCGGAACTCGAGTCTCAAGGTGTCGAGTGCTCCGAGGACAGCACAAGGCAGAGGACGCCGACTCTCAAACACACCAGCGTCATTCTTATCAACGAGTCACTGTCCGATCCGGCGAGCGCGTCCAGTTTCAAGCAAGCTCTCGTGAGGTTCGAAGCTGCGATGGGTACCAAGGAAGCGGAGAGGATGGACTTCCACATCGTGCACTTGCACTCCGCTCCACCGGCAAGCCTGAGTGCAGATGCCAGCTTGCCTATGTGCACAGAATACATCGACTGCGAAGGCGACTTGGAGTGGGTACTCGCGAGTGTGATGTACAGAATCAGCCATGTCGTCTGTACAAGCGCTCGCTTGCAGTTGAGCGTGGTTGGAAGTGGAAGGCTCAAACTGGACGGTGACATAAGTGGCGGGCAGATGTCGACGGAGGGAGTTGCGGAGCAGTTCGACGCGGTCGACTCTCCGCAGAGAGCGGACGTGGAGCGAACAATGATCGTCCGAGTTGGTGTGTGCGATCGAAGCGAGACGCTGACGCTGTCCGGTTCGTTCGTGGCGACAAGCGACCGCCAAGTGTCGACTACGTCGCCGCCGTTCGTCGAAGTCGCGTTCTTGTACCGTTCGAGCGAGTATCAGCTCCAAGCGTCTCGAGTGTCGATCCGACTCCGTCGAGATCTCACAAACGAGATGCACGTCGCGCGTGTGGAGCGAAACGAACAGCTGCTGTCGCGACACGACGGCAGCAGCGCACTGGTGTTGGAGCAGCGGCGGGAGCTGATGAACGAGAAAGCGCTCTTCCATACGCGAATGACGGCGCAGGCGGTGGCGGAGCTCCAGAACACCTTCAAGCGCGTGAGCATCATGAAAGACGAGCTCTGGGCTCGACGAAAATGGATTGTGCATCGGGGACTGTGGCTGTTCGAGGAAAGCGAGCTCGCCCGGCTCGAGCACGAAGCCTCCGAGGCATCGACAGCACTTCGGCACCGCGTCGAGAGCTTGGAAGCGAAATACACTGTGAACGCGCGCGAGAACAGCCGCGGAGGCGGCACCCTGTCGATTCAAAGAGTACAGACCGACGAGTACATCCGCGAGCTCAAACACTTTCGTAGCGGCAGCGAGCCGCAAGCGGAAGACGACGCGTATACCGTAGCAACGCTGGAAGCGGTTCAGCAGCAACTTCAGAAGCAGGCGCTGCAAATTGACCTCGCGACAGTGGAGCTCTGCGGGATCAATTCTCGACTGGAAGACTTGCAGCGCAGCGGTCGCGTCTCGCAGACAAAAGGCGCAGTGGTGATGAACGACACGCGCAAGGCCTGGATGATGCTGTACGCGGATGCGGTGGCGAGCAAACGCAAGCTGCTCGCACTGGCGCGAGCGAGAGCGCACGCGGCGTTTTCGCTTGCGCTCGCAGAGCATAAGGAGGCGACGGGCAGCGGCGTGCTGGGCGACATTAAGTGCGCCAACAGCGCTCTACTCCGACTCGAGAAAGAGCAGGTCAAACGCAAGAAGCGCACGTTTTTCTGCATGAAGGAGGTGGTTGGAGCAATGCGACTTGAGGCCGAGGCGGCAGTCGAGCTGGAGTTTGCGGGCCGATGTGCGCGACAATGCCAGCTGCTTCGGTCCCCAGCACTGGACGACCCTGCGCTCTTCAGCTCGTGCATCCACGTGTGCTTCCCGCTGGAGCTCTCACACCCAGGGGACGGCTCTGCCGCTCGCACAGGCCATCGACTCCTCAATGCGGTCCACAGCCTGCTCTTCGGACTCCGTCACTTCTGTCACGAAGCAGCGCTGGCGTCGTTCAGCAGCCGGATCGCACAGCAAGAGAGCTTCCTGTGGCTCGACTACGAACAGTTTCCTGCTCTCGGGCTTCCTGGAGCGGACGGCGAGCGCTCAGCCGACGCTAGGCGCGCGATGCTTCAGCGAGAGTCGTGGGCAGTGATTGTCGTTTCGTACAACGCGCTGTTCAGCTCTCCTGCCGCAGCAGGAGAGCTGATGCGAGTGCTTTCAATCGCGGAGCAAGCAGGCAAGCAGGTACTGCACGTGGAACTCGAGCCTCCGCTTGCGAACCTCGACGAGTTCAGGGCGTGGGAAGCAGATTCACACGAGTCGGTTGTCGCCAACCAAGCGAGCCAGGACGGTCTCCACCGCGCGACTCCGGTCGAGAAGCAGTACTTCGTCTGGAGGCACAACTATGGGCTATTCCGCACCGCTCTCGACCGCGTATCGATACCTCCAGCGCTGCAGCTCGCTCCGTCCGCGCTCGAGTGCCCGAGATGCTCGCTACCGAATGAGGTTGGCGGGTCCCTTCTGCCGTGTATCCCCTGCTGTTGGCCAGCAATCTCACGGTCGACGCACTGCGTGTCGATGAGCCCCGACAGCATCGATCTCGAGCACCGACAGCAGGCAGCATTCGTGCAAGTGGTGAGTTCGATCGGTCAATGGATCGACGGACTCGTCCAGCCAGCAGCGCAACTCGCCGCCCGCAGCCACAACATCGACCCGCGCTCTTCGTCCCCGCTGTTCAAGTCCGTCGAGGCCTATTGGGCTGAAGAAGTACGAGATCGCACCTCGCGGTGGGAAGACAGCGTTACGCACCGGAGGAGCGAAAACAATCGGCAGCTCCAGAAACTGTTCAAAGTGATGGACGAGGAAGCCTTGGAGCTTGTCCAGCTGCAGCGTATGCTCGTGACGCGCAAGCAGGCGCTCGTCGCAGCGTGCACTGAGCGCCTTTCGAGCTACCGCGAAGAGCAGAAGCTGATCAGGTCCATCGCAGATGTCAGAGCGAGAGCCGAACGAGCCGCGGCGGCGCTGCAGAGAAAGGAACTTGCACTCATGGTGGAGGAAGAGGTAGCGCAGACCCTGAACGACGCAGATCAGCTGTCGAACGCGATTGAGCGGGCCGAAACGCAAGCCCGTGGCGACGAAGGAGGCGCTGGAACGACCGAGAAGCAGCTCGAAGAGCTGAATCAACGCTTTCAAGTGGCGTTACGGCGCAGCATCGTGCAGATTTTGGAGCTCGGGAGAATGCGCACGGAGAACCAACTCCAGGGGCTAACGAAGCGCTTCGCGGAGCAACAAGAGCGCGACGAGTTGGAGAGACTCGACATACGATGCGAGTTTGAAGTGGTGAGGTTAGGTTAGGATGCACAGCTCGACATCGCATTCTCCGCTCACATCTCAACTGACCGACTGACGCGAACTTGCTTGTCGCCTCAGCACGAGAGAGAGCGAGTGGAGAAGCTGTTCAACCAGGGACTTGCTGTTGTGGACCGTGTGATCGCGGTTCGGAAGAGAGATATTGTCGACGACGCCGCAGCCGCGGTGGAAGCGTCCCGGCTGGAGAGGCACTCGGCCTTCTCAGCGACCTCAAGCGAGCGCGACTTGGACGAGCTACGCAAGCTCGCGCGCGATGTCGACTGCCAGAGTGAAGACCGCGTCAGTGTGCTGCTTGAGATGGTGGTGAGCGAGCTGATGAGCTGCACGGTAAGCGCGCTTGACTGCTGCAACAGCAAGAAGGGCGGGGAGAGCTTCTCCACTCTGAGTGCCTTGATCGAATGCGTGCAAGTTTCGCAGGCGGAGGATTTCTGTGACAAGGTCCAGGATGGTGTCCAAGTCTTTATGGGCTTCTACGCCCCTCGCACAGCTCTGTCGGCGAGCCACGGGTGGCATCCGACTGAAGGATTCGCGATACCGACAGAGGTTCGGAAGCTCAAGGAGGTGTGCGTCTTCAACCCCGAGAACCCGCTTGAGACGTGGAGGTCCTTGCAGACGATGGCATTCGTAGCCGAGAACGAAGTCCTGTGTGTGCGCAGGACGCGTTCTCTCGCGTGCGAGTTCAAGATGCACTTTCAGCAAGCGTTCGTTGGTTCTCAGTTGAAGATCGCTCAAGATCACGGCTCCCGGTACCTTCAGCACCTCACTGCGCTGCTCGCATCCGTGAAGGCAGAGAAGGATCAAAGTCTGGACAGGCGCATGCAAGCCACCGACGCGCTGCGAACAGCTATCGAGCGCCGGGAGCGGTGCAAGCAGCGCGTGCTGGCCCTTGAGACGCGGCTCACGGAGGCAAAGCGGCGGAACTGCATCCTGCTGCAACAGCTGAAGCGATGCCGGTCATCGTATGAAAAGGCGATTGCGATGGCGGCACTACTGCAGAACTTCAAGATGGACCCGGTTTTCAAGAGCTGGTTTGCTGTCGGCGAGTTCCACACCGCGTCGATCGCCGACTGGTACGCGCTGCGCGCTGATTGCGCAGACGACATCGAGCGACTGGAGCGCGAGATCCAAGGGACATTGCGCCAGCTTGATCTCCTCAACAACGCTGTCGAGCAGCAACGGGTGCAGTGGATGGCAGCGAGCATTTCGGATGTGCAGGCGTGCGAACGCTCCGAGCAGCACCAGGAGCTCGTTCATCGAGCGGTGGAGCAAGTCGTCGGGACGGAAGAAGCGCGCGTGTACCATCTTTTGAGCTGCTTTGATCTTCGGCGGAAGTGGATCAGCTACGACAGCGTGCGGCTGCTGCACACTGAACGTCCCGCTTCTGCGTGCGCCGGAGCAGTGAACCAGACTCTTGTGCAGCTCTCCATTGCCCGGCTCGACGCTATCAAACAGGAGAAGTACTACGATGCACTTAAGCGAAAGCTGCGCGTCTACGAACGCATTCGGACGCACGGGGTGGAGACACAGCAGGTGCGTGGCGCAGCGAATGAGATATACAGTATAGGGAGAGAAGAGCGAACATCTCTGGAACAGAACACCCGTTTACACATAGCGTACGCCAACGCAGATCGTGCTGGATGAGATCAAGAGTCACCGAGCGCTCCATGATCGACTCGAGAGACGAGTCGCAGCTATTACCCAGCACGCTGATCAAGCGCAACGGCAACAGGAACACTCCCGCCCGGATGCCCCGGCGGCACCAGAGACATCAGCAACTATGAGCGCTGGTACACCTGAAGGCTCTGTTGAGGCGTCGCAGCTTCTCGCTGCTCACAGTCAGCTAAACCAGCTCCGAGTCTCGGCGAGCAAGGACAGTTTGGCCGCTGAGGCTCAGCTTTGCAAGCTCTGTTGGCGGGTGCAGGAGCAAGCAGCGACGGGCCGCCGCATTGACTCGGTGATTCGCCACTTTCAGAGCGAGGTCGACGCCGCTGACGGATACCTCGCGCTCCTCAAGTGCACGGATCAAGCGCTGTATCAGCAAGGCTTGAGCTGGGACGACGCCTTTGCCGGAGCGAGCGAAGAGTACGGATACCATATCCGAACTCACCTTCCGTTCGTGCTACGGGTGTTCGAGTACTATGCGCGCCAGCGGTGGACGGTACAGACTCTTGAGCGAACGACCACGCTCGGCGAGAGCCTGCGCTCGGTCAGAGACCGACTCGCGGATCTCAACCCATTCCAGAGTTCTCAGTCAACGGCCATGCGGAGTGTCGACGACCGTGGTGGCGACATTGACGAAGCAGATGCGCAGCTTCGCGAATCACTGGCGAGCCGGCTTTCATCAACAGAACTCGGACTGCTGCTGAACCGCTTCGAGTCGCGTGCTGCAGAGCGCACATCTGAGGAGGTGTGGAACCGAGTGTCCTCGCTCGCGTCAGCATCCGAGCTGGCGACCAAAGTTACTTCAGGCGGTGTACAGACCCCGGCCGACTACGGAGCGGCACACATCGTCGTGTCCTCTCGAGATGCAACAACTGTGACGAGCACCGCAGTCTCAGTAGAAGCTCTGGAGCAGTGGATCTTCTCAACAGACGTGTGTCGTGTGCAGAAGCACAACGCCCTCGCGCTTCTCTCGGCAGTCTCCACGGATGCGGACGCTCGCGACGCCGCTGGCAACATTGCCGAGGTGATCTTCGACGCGAGTCTCGACAGCAGCGAAGTCGAACAGATCTTCGCGACAGGACCCAAGCACCGCGTGGAGGAACAGTGGCGCGTTGTAGCGCTCGTGGTGCTCTTCTTCGCGCGGCTCTTCCGTCGCTCCGCTCTCCAGGTGCGTTGTTGAATGTGAATGTGGGGGAGTCGTAGGAGATACCTGCACATACTGAGACTCACGTGTGATCTTGCGACGCACAGAAAGCGGCGAGGCAGCGGAAGCACGAGGCGGTTGCTCTCACAACCGTGGCCCTGGCAGAGCAGCAAGCCCACGGCGAATTCGCTCGAGCGCTGCTTTGCATTGTGTCGCCCACACAAAGCGCCATCGAGAGGTTGAACCACTGGGGCTCGTTGGTCTGTCGAAACCGAGCAACGACGTCAAAGCAGTGGCGCAAGAACGCAAAGAGCTGCGTGCGTTCGCTGCAGCTGCTGCAACAGGATCACCAGACGCAAGAGATCACTCCGACGCTGGCTCGGATCAGCGCTGGTTTGCTCAAGGTGCACTCTTATGCGTGCCAGCGATCTAACCGAACTCGGGGCCTCAAACCTCAAAGTTGACTCACGGGAGCTTGTCCACTGCGCTCAGGCTCGTCCGCTGCACCACGCGCTCGGCGTGTTCTATGACCAACGCGGCGAGATTCAGGAGTTGGCGCTTCGCTTCGAGCGCGTCCGCGCCGAGTTCGAGCGCCAGCCGCCAAAGCCGTCGGGGCTCGAGCTCGTATGTGCAGGGAACAACATGATCGAGGTGCGTACAACTCGAATCTGTAAACGCGTCACCATCGGACGGGGAGATGTCTGAGTCGGCAAACGGCCCGGGTCTTCGCACTGCCGACCAGATCAAGTGGACTCCGTTGTCAAACGACACCGATCTCGTGTATGCTGCAGAGATCCAGCACTGGTCTGCAGCTTTCAAGACGGAGAGCAGCAGCGGCGAGATGAACAGCGATGATCGAGAGCTGGATCGGCTGGGAAAGCCTGGGCATTGGGATCTGTCCATGAGCGACTCGAAGAGCACGCATCGGTTCCATCGTTTGATCGCCGGTGAGACCTACTGTGTGCGCGTACGCTGCGGGTTCCGCAAGTCGCGGTGGGGAGAATCATCGCGGCCGCTCTTCGTCAAGGTGAGATCGCAGCAGCAACGGCGGGAGCGAGGCGCCGGGCGACAGAAACGCGAGACGCATGGTCCCGCGCTGCTGTGATAGTGACGCGGTTATCGTCATCGACCTCGCTTGTGATTGCAGCGCTCAGCCAGCGCGGTAGGCGCTCCCTACCTAGAACTAGCACGACGCTGTTGCGCAGATCTCGAATGCTACAAGTGTGCTCTGAGCAGCTTAACCACTTGCACCTACTGTAGTTGCTGGAGTGGGGTGGTGCCTTGAAGTGTCGGTGATACGAGTATCGATATCACATCTCCAAGCGACGGGGCATCCTCGTCGCCGAGGGGTCTGAGCGAGGAAGTCCCGATGAACTGTGCCATCCTGGACGATGACGCCCGACTGGAAGCGCGGCGCGCAGCATTGCCAACGCCGAGTCACGGTACTTGGGGCCGATTCAGTCAAACGCATGGCTTTAGCTCGGGGATGATCATACCGATAATGCACGACCCCCTCCTCGTACGCTGCTGGAGTCCAGCCTGGAGCTCTCCTCCGCACGAGTACGAACTAGTACACAAGTACGAGCTCGCTGTACTTTGACTTGCCCTGAAGTTGTGCCTGAAGTCATAAACACAGTGTTCCATTGAGTTTATCTGTTTCTGCTTTATGGAAACACCTGCCGGATTTCAACCAATCGTCGCCTTTGAATGTTAAAAATCGAGCCAATCAAACACAACTCGACGTTGAAGTTGGTTCTCGACGTTCGACGCCCGCCCGGCCCGCCTCGAAAAGGAAAACTCGCAGTCTCCAACTTTTCGAGTCGCACACAAGTCGATCTCCTCCTCTTCATCGTGCACGCGCGCTTCCCAAGCAACAAGTCCAAGCGATCACCCGAGCCTCCCCGAAACGCTTTTCCCAGCAAGCAAGAGCCGACTCGAACGAACTCACCACCACCGCTATGAGCACTACCATCGACGGTTCGTGACCTGAAAGCACCTGTCGAAACTCATTCACACCTTCGAAGAGCTCACGTGTCTTTCTTGCATGCGTGCTCCTCCCGCTTGCCCGTGTTGACAGAATCGTACAAGCCGAACGCGAGCGAGTGCCTGGAGCTGTTCCGCGCGCTTAAGAACAAGGACGAGCTCTCGCACTCGTGCCGCGAGATCATGGAGATGCTGACGGCGAACGACAAGGGCGTGATGGAGAACCACTCGCTCAACACGCGCGGGGGCCAGCGCACGCGCGGCGGCATCAGCCACGCTGCGCTGCAGCGTCGCTTCACGGGCAAGATGTCGGGCCACCAGGTCAGCTCGTAAGTTGCTGTGCAGCCCGTCAAGCGCCAAGAGACCCCGTGCTGGTCTGTCGAGTCGCTGTGTGTGCGTGTTTCGAGTCGTTACCTGAAGAGCGGGTGTGTAAAGCAGAGTGAGCGCGAGAGACTGAGAGCAAGCAGGAAGAGGTCGACACTTCTGAGAGCGAGCAAACGGACCCTATACAATAGCAGCTTCACCCCTCTTGTCGATACTTTGAGTTCATTTCCTCCCACGTGACGCTCCAAGATCGCTTTGATGGGCTCAAAAAGTTGTCATACAAATTCCAAGTCATCGTTCATCAATCAGCCAGAAAACCGGTGTGGTCCACGCCGCGCACTCTTGCCACTCAATTGTTTTCGGACATTCTCGACACCAGCAAGATGGAGCTTCTCGTGCGCCGTGCGAACGCCGTCGGCGTGCTGCGCCGCCCCGCCGCGACGCTGCAGGTGGCGCTCTATCGGTCGAAGAAGAGCCGCAGCAAGGACAGCGCAAAGGCAGCGGCGGCGGCGTCGGGCTCCTCGCCTTCTTCGCCCCGTCGCAGCGGACCGTCACAGCGTCCGAAGCCGCGCACGTCGTCGGCACCACGGCAGGCGGCGTCGCCGTCCAAGTCGCAGGAGGCGCCGCCCGACCTCGAGAAGCGTTGGACGGCGATGCGGGCGCGCTCGAACGTGGTGCCACCGCCCGTGCTACCGGCAGCTACGAAGCGCGAGATTGAGAACCGGATGCGCATGCGGCGCCTCGGACTGCTCAACGACGACGACGACGACGACTATCGCGTGGAGTTTGGCGGTGGTGCCTCTGGTACTACCACTGCTTCGAAAGACGAGCGTTCGCAACGCCGGAGCGACTGGCAGCAACCTCCGGTGCACCCGCGAAAGTACGAGCGCGACGCGACCGACAAACCGTACGAGCGGCCGCAACGCCGAGGCGATTGGCAGCAGCCTCCGCTGCACCTGCAAAAGAACGAGAGCGCCGCGACTGCCAGGCCGTACGCGCGCCGCGCGCTGCCGGAGCGGCTGAAGCAGTTCGCGAACATCGAAAGCGCGCCGGAGAGTGTCGTGGAGCGGGAGTTCCTCATCCCGGACGACCCGGAGAACGCCAAGGCGCTCGATGTGGCGGTGATCGGCCGCCCGAACGCTGGCAAGTCGTCCATAATGAACCGCCTGCTCAACGTCACGGTCTCGGCCGTGTCCGCCAAGTACAACACCACGCGCGACCGCGTGCTCGGCATCATGACGGA
>SMMQ01002282.1:429-15440 GCA_008271595.1 [Pythium] brassicae (nom. inval.) | reverse complement strand
GCGGGTCCGACGCCTCGGTGAGCGGCCCGCCGATCTTCACAAAGCCGCCGCTGGCGCCGCCGCCGTCATGGCGCTCAAAGTCGGTGTCGGAGCTCATGGGCGGCACGTCGCGGCGTGCGGGGCTGTGGTCGAAGGACTTCTGGCGCATTGGGCGACTGCGCGAGTGAGTGAGAAGGCGAGCGAGAACCCCATGTGTTGTTGGTTGTTGTTGTTGGCAGTCGCGCGGCAGGGGGGAAAAGGCTCGTCGTCACGGACATAGTGAAAGCAAGTGACGCGGAAACTGCCTAGATTTTCCGACTGGCTTCTGAATGGTGAATCGACTGTTCGTGCTGCGAAGTGAGTGCGAGAGTCGAATCGCCTGGGATCGCTGAAAAACGGGGTAGGGCAAGAGAGTCCCAGCACCCATTGGCCTTGTTACGCGTGGTTGCCGTTATCTTTGGCGCAATTGTTGAGACGATGCCCTGTTGTATTGTTATACACCTGTGATAAGGAAGATCTGGGCACGAATCCAGGTTGTCCACGCTATACAAAACCGTATCACAATGTCGTCCGCAGGAACTCGAATGTCTGGTCGTCCTTCATGAGACCGAGACCGACGTCAAAGACGGCTCTTTGGGCTCGACCGCGACAACGAGCATTGGCATTCAACACCTTCACACGGCTGTGTTCAGCTGATACTGGGTCGATACCGTCACGACACCAGTGTGATCCGACCGAATTGGTGCAAGTCAGGAGACAACGACGACCACCACCAATCGAGCGCGAGATAAACCTGAGTGTCGTCTGTGTGGGTTCGCTCTTCGGCGGACTTTCAGCGTCAAACCACGATATCTTGTGTGTGTGCGATCCGGAGCCCGCAGCATCGAAATGGACGACCAACCTTTGCCAACCGAATGTTGTGCGTCGTTCGTCGCGGGTCTTCGACTTCGTCATGAGCTGCCTTGCGAGAACGTCCTCGGGTGTCGTTGTTGCTCGTTGATCGACAGAGCTCACCATGCTATTGACAACTTGGAGCACGAGTGCTGTGGGTGGAGTCGAAGTCCCACTTGGACTTTGCTCGTGTCGTGGAAAGATCTCCTCGCTGGCACGTGCTCGCAGGAAGCACGACGATCGCGGGAGCCCTTGCGTTGATGATGAAGCCTTGCGAGCCTGAAAGTCGGATCCAAAGTCGCGCGATACACGATAGCGTGTCGAGGATATCGTCCAGAGAGTTTGGCCCTTGTTCCTGACTGACATTGCTTCTGGCGAAGGTGCGAGCTTCCTTGTTGTCGTCCCCTGCCACGTACTGGTACGGGTCGATTCAAGTACTAGTACTGGTCGATCGGAGAACTGGTTGATCGAAGTCCAAGTGAACTGGTCACTCGCGGTCTGTTCTGACCGATTGGCCAACTGTTGGTTCCTGCTGGTTGTTCAAGTAACGCGATAAAATACAGGGACGTCTTCCTCCCACGACATCAATTTCTTGCAGTTTGCAAAGCGGTTGGCGGACGACAGGCAGCACCAGGTAACCAAGGTCCGAGTCCCGCGCCAACACCAGCGCCATGAACCGTTACGTGCATTCGGGTCGCAACTCGAACTACCGCAGCCACCACCAGAGCCACCAGAACTACCGCCAGCAGCACCACCAACAGGATACATACGGCGGCAGCACCAACAACAACAGTAGCAGCAGCAGCCTCCGTTTCGCACTGTCGGACTCGGACTTCCAGCGCGACGCGGTGCTCAAGCGCCAGCGCTACCTCTCCCCCGAACGCGCCGCCTCCTCGACAACCACCACCACCACCGCTACCACCAGCAACAACCCCACCAACAACAGTAGTGCGTACACGCAGCAGCAACCGTCGCATCGCGGTGGAAAAGGCAATGGGCCGGAGCGTCCGGTCCCGTCTAGCGCTCCGCCGCGACGGCCAGCGCCAGCAGCAGCAGTACCAACACCAACGCCCGCGCGCGGCCGCTCCAAGTCCAAATCCCGCGCCCGGCAGCCGTCGGCGGCGCACCCCCCGAAGCCCAGCAGCTCCGAGTTCATCGCGCTCGGCCAGCGCGCGCACACGACCAACACGTACCGCGCCACGTACCATGGCTCGTCGCGCGTGACCACGCGCAGTCGCTCGCGGTCCGTCGCGGTGGCCACATCTGCGAGTACCAGCCGAGCGCAGGCGGAAGCGGAAGACGAGCCGAGGGGCCGCTCGCGCTCGCGCTCGCGCAACCGCGAGTTGGAGCGCGAGCGCGCGGCGCTGCCGGCGCCGAAAGTCGCGCTCGCCAAGGCGAGCAGCAAGTCGTCGCACCACCGCTCCGCGGCCGAGGATAAGCCGCGCGCCTCCAAGTCCCAGTCGAAGGCGCGCAAGAGCAAGTCCAAGAGCTCCAGGCGGTCGGGCCGCAGCAGCAGCAGCGACTCGTCGAGCAGCAGTGACGACGACGGGCGGAGAGCGAGCCGCAAGATCGTCAAGGCGCCGCGGAAGGCGAGCGCGAAGCGGACGTCGCCGTCCCGGAGCGCGTCGCCTCCACGGCGGGAGTCGAGTCGGCGGCGCTCCAAGTCCCACTCGAGCGCGCGGCGCCGGACGACGACCGACAGTCGCGAGCAGCGCAAAGGGAACAGCGAAAGCCGCGCGCGGGGCGGCGCCAGTGCGGCCGCGTCGTCGTCCTCGACGGCGTCATCGTCTGCAAGCATCGATGCGGAGATCGAGAGCACGCAGCGCGCGCTGAGCGACGCGAAGAAGGACCTGGAGAAGCTCCTGGACAACACAAAGGCGAAGCAGCACCAGATCCGGCACCTGGAGCTCGACCTCGAGGTGCTCGAGAAGCGGAAGCGGATCAACGCCGACTTTGGCGCCGGGCACCACGGCGGTCGGTCGCCTCCAGCAGATGAGGAGGCGACCCGCCGACGCGGCAACTCCGCAACGAGGGGGGCGTCCCATCGTGACGGTGATCGGGACAAGCGGTCTGTGAGCCGGAGTCGGACCGTGTCAAGACGCCCCTGCATCGTGGACACGGACGAGTCGGACGACGACGAAGTCGTGATCTTGGACCCGACGCAGGTGAAGCAGGAGCGGCAGTCCCAAAAGCGCCCGCGGTCGCCATCCGCGTCTCGACGCACGAAGACAAAGCCGACCGCTGCGAACGCGCCGCCGCCGCCCGTGCAGGTGCCGACAGACGCGTCGCTTGTCGAGACGAAGAAGGACATCCCGGACCACTTTTGGGGGAAAGCCGACACAGCGAAGCTGCTCTCGCGGCACCACGTGCGCAAGATCCCGGACGGCCACGCGCGCAAGATGCGGCACCTGGCGTTCAACCCGATGAAGTCGGACTACTTTGCGACGAGCTCGGACGACGGCGGCCTGATCATGTGGAACTACGAGCGGCCGAGCCACGAGATCTCCAAGATGGGGACGTTCGCACCGTCGTCGTTCCGGCGCGACAGCCAGTGCGCCGAGAGCATCGCGTGGAGCCCGGACGGGAACCGCCTTGCGATGGCGTTCCGCGACCCGCTCCACGGCAAGGGCGAGTTCTGCGTCGTGCTGCTGCACAACTTGCAGCTGACTGGGAGCGACACGCCGCAAGACATCCCGTCGGAGCGCGTCACGTCCGTGACGACCACGCTCCACCCGCGCGGCATCTCGACGGTCGAGTGGATCCCGTCCGGGTACGGCAACGAGACGACGAGCCGGAGCCTCGTGACGTCAGGCGCGGACCACGCGGTGGTGCTCTGGGAGGCGCACGACGACGCAAGCAAAGAGTACAAGTGGACGGTACTGCACCGCGAGCACCGGTCAGAGGTGAAGGCAATCTGCGTGCACTCGCAGCGGCAGTCGCTGTACACGGGCGGCTTGGACGGGCAGGTGATCCGCTACGACCTGCACCGGTTCGCGCCAGAGGTGGTGATGGAGCGCCGCAAGCCGAGCATCTCTAAGATCAACGCGGTGCTCGAGCACCCGCACAACCCGCACCTCCTGCTCGTGAGCTGCGTCGAGCAGGCGGAGCACAGCATCTTGCTGCATGACCTGCGCGAGCGCTACAGCAGCAGCCGGGACTCGACCATGACGCTCTCGTGGGTCAAGTCGAGCGACTCGCGGTCCATGAGCCAGTACATCGTGCCGCGCTGGTCGCCCGCGGGCCTGCACGTCTCGTGCGGCAGCACGTCAGGCGTCGTCAACATCTGGGACGTCCGCGTGCGCGGGCCGACGTACCCGGTCGTGCAGCCGCTGCAAGCGATCCCCGCCCACCGTGCGTACTGGCTGCTGCGCTCTCAAGCTCTGATGCAATGTTTGTGAGTGTGTATATCGGCTGACGATGGCGGCTCTGGCTCGTGTTGTTCTCTGTCTGTGGCTGTGTGTGCGCAGAGAAAACGGTGCTTCATGCGACGTGGCACCCGAGGTACAACGCGCTCTTCACCGTGTCGAACGACCGCCTGCTTGGGCTCCTGACGTTCAAGTAAGACGCCGTAATACACTCCCTGCGCGTGTGTGTGTGCGTGAACACCGCCGTGACTTGTTGTCGTACGGCTTCTCCTCACGCCCTTCGTGTGTCGCTACTACCAGAGCCGACGACCAGGTATAGACAGACACCCGAGGCACCGAACCGACGCGGAGCTGCTGAGAGCGAGTGGCGGTGGGGGGGGGTGACTGCGTCGATGGACGAGCGCGCTGGCTCTGATCGTCCGCCGCGAGAGACGTGGACGCTGGGAACGAACGATGCGGCGCAGGACGCAGCGAAGGCGTTCAGATTCGAGATCCCGGTCGACGCCCCAGAGCTGGCAGACTATGAGAACGGGACGCTGGGAGCCGCGCTGCGCACGAGTCGCGTCGCCCGCGCGCCACGAGAGACGAACCGCCGAGCGCTCGAGGAGCGTGTTGGTGCGCTCTCCCACTCGCGAGGACCCAGCTGATGCGTCTGCCAGCTCTGAGATGACCGACCACTCACACGTCGCTGTGCTCTTCTTGTGGTCAGCGGAGCTCGAGGAGCGTCTGCAGGCGCAGGAGATCCGGTGCTGCGAGCACGCCGCGCTGTCGCGCTCAACGACTGTACACAGCTCCGCACTGGCTGAGCCGCCGAGCGCGAACGACCAGCTCGTCGAGTTCTTCCTGACCGAGCTGGAGAAACACCAGACGGTCACGACGAAGCTCGTGATGGCGCACGCAACGCTGCAACAGGAGCTGCACGCGCACCAGCAGCTGGTGCAGCGGCATCAGAGCGAGCACGCGGTGCGCCTGCGCAAGTACCTCGAGGTGATGCGTCGCGTGGAGCGCGAGGTCGTGCACGGCGAGAAGCTGCGTGAAGAGGAGAAGCAGCTGACGACAGCGCAGCACAAGAAGCGACTCGACGCACTGCGGCGAGCTGTCGAAGAGCAGCTGGCAGCGCTCCAGGCGCAGCGCGACCTGGACCACTTACGCTTCGACGAGCAGCTCGAGCGCAAGTTCGTGGACGTTGTGCTGGAGAATCAGGCGCTCAAGGCAGAGAACATGGAGCTGCGCGGCGACCTGCAGTGTGTGAGCGCAATGGCAAGAAGGTTCGTGTCCGTGTCCGTGGACATCAAGCTGGGGTTGTATCCAACTGCAGCAAGCTTTCTCACCTGCTTCGACATCTTCGAATCGGATCTGTCGCAGCAACAAGAAGACGATTCGCTCGCTCACCGACGAGATCCTGAAGCTCAAGAGCGCGGCGGCGGTGTATCCGTCGGAACTGGACGAACTGCTTGCGTTCCGAGGTGTGTACGCACGGAAGCCGCCCCCGAGCGTCGCGGCGGCAGCAGCAGGGCAAGCAGTATCGCCCCACAGCGAGTAGCAACGGGAGGGGTTGTTGATACAGTACATGGAGATCACAATGTGGGTTCGACTAGCGAGACGATGGTGATGGCACTTCTCCGTGGCGACCCCCGTCAGGGTCTCCGGTTGGCACCACTGAGGCTCGTTTCGCTTGCTGGCCGTTCGCTCGACGCTCGTGTCGCCTCGGGCAGAAGTACGAGACGCCGCCCTGGATCACGACCAACTCGCTCTCGCGCTCGTTGAGCGTCCAGAGACGCCACATGATGCGCAGCGACCAGCTGAGCAGCGTCACGATGCGGCTGAGCAGGAACGGCACGACGCGCACCTGCAGGCGATGCCCGGCGCTCAGCGTGACTTCGAACACGACGCGGTCCTGCAACGAACTGTGCGGGCTGAAGACGATGTCGGCGGCCACAGCGAGCTGACACACGACGAAGAGCGCGACGACCGGCAGTGCGAACGCGCGCGAGCGGAAGCCGAGGCGGCGCTGCACGAGCGGCGTGAGCGCGTCGATGGCGAGCACCCAGTGCATCCAGAGCCAGCTGGCGCACACAACGAGGCTCGAGCTGTCCCAGCGCACGAGGTCACACGCGCAGAGGTGGACGGTCGTGAGCTGGAAGGAGTGGAAGGCGAAGTCGAACGAGAAGACGAGGCGTCGGAGCAGCTGGCGCTGGTACATCGCAGCGCACGCGG
This sequence comes from [Pythium] brassicae (nom. inval.), assembly GCA_008271595.1. Taxonomy (NCBI): domain Eukaryota; phylum Oomycota; class Peronosporomycetes; order Pythiales; family Pythiaceae; genus Globisporangium; species [Pythium] brassicae (nom. inval.). Next base: position 8,988 of record SMMQ01002282.1, on the reverse strand, counting down.
CGCAGAAGACCGTCGTGCTAGCAAGCGCGGCAGCTTGAAGCCAAAGCAAGGCCGACACACTCGGATCGGTGTCTGCTCTGTCGTCGGGAACTGTGTCGGAGTCGACAGCACTGTCGGATGTAATACGTGTGCTCTTGACGGTGACGTCGAGTGCAATGGAGATCAGCACGAGCGAGAAGCCGCTGACCCCGCCAACTTGCAGCAGCACGCGAGCGACTCGAAGTAGCGACTCGTTCGCATCTCGAGTCAGAAACAGCATCGCGAATCTGCTGGCAAGAGTGTCGTCCGCCGCGTAGCTCCTTTCGCCATGCTCAAAGCGCATCCGCGTCCGCTTGAGACTCGCTATGGCGGCGGCTCGCGAGTCTGCTGTCATTGGCTCATCAGGTGGGTTTTCTCCGTTCATCGCAGTCGTTGCCGTCGTCGCTGTCGTCGTCATCACCGTCGTCACTTGTACTCCAGCCGGTACCAGTTTGGTCGTCTTCGACATTGCTGTCACCGACGTCGCCACCGCTTTTTGCAGGCCCGCCATAGTCGCTGCTGCTGTCCCATCCGATGGCATCACTTGACCACGACTGGGCCGTGCCGACCGTGACGAAGGCGACGGCAGCTGCGACATTGAAGATGGCGTCGGTTGTCGGGCCCCCCATGCCGCCGACACCGATCGTGACGCCGACTGCGGTGACAGCGAAGTCGCCACAAGCGGCTTGAACAATGCGGATGAAGACGCGTACAGGCGACATGTGCCTGCTACGTCTAACTCCGCCTTGAGATGCTCGTCGGGCAGCGGCTCTTGCTGGATTGGCGTGTACTGCCGCTGCTGTTGAACCGGGAGCTCCTGCTGCCGCTGCTGTGAGCCCGAACTCGTATGCTCGCTCCGTGGCTGCTGCTGCACCACACGCACAAGCTTTAGTCGACATCGGTAGCTGATGCAGTGTACGACTGCCGGGTTTGTGTCGCGTTTCATGAGCGCCACACGCTTGCGGTACACGTTCCTGCCCGTGAGCACCATGATCGTCGCCCATCCGTTCACGAGCGCGTCTTCGACGGACAGCGACCGTGTATCGGTGCGGAAGAGCACAATGTGTTGCGCCTCGTCCACTAGGTGCAACGAAGCGTACGCGAGCAGCACGGCCACGTACACGACCGAAGCGGCGGACGCGAGGACGAAGCCTCGATCCACACTGCTGTTCGCATCGACAAAGATACTCGCGAGTGTCCCCGACAGTAATGTCGGGATGATCAGCGCCCGCGCGTCAAGTAGGTAGACTCCGAGTAGCGCGCACGAGACCACGGTGGTGAGCGTGAAGAACCAGCACTCGTACGTGGCCATGAGTAGCCGTACGATGTCGTATCGGAGCGACGTGATCACGGTGAGGCTGGGAGGAAGACCGAGCAGAGCGATGACCGCGAGCGCGCGACCCGATGCCACCGGAAGGAGACACACGAGCATCCCTGCCACGACGCTGCCGAGGAAGAGCGAGGTGATGGCCCGGTTGAACTTGCGAGCGAGAGCCAAGATCGTCGCAGCCACCCAAGCTCCGAGTATAACAGATCGGACAGATTTCGAGAGGTCGATTGCCGGGAGTCGATTCGCCTCCACCAGTACGTAGTAATGGCTTGTGTGGTCTCGATCCTCGTCCTCGGCGTTATCGGCATCACCACACTGTTCGCCGTTGGCGGAGGCTCGTGTGTGCGCATGAACTTCGGGAGCTCGTGCGACTGCGACCTGCATCATCGTCTCTTGAGCAGCGACAGTAGTGTTGCGTTGCGGTATCAAAAGCTGAACTGCTGACAATAGCAGGTTCAAGATTGGCGCCGTCCAAGAAACTGAAGTACAAACACAAACTCGGACATTGAGGACGACGTGGGCTGTGAGATCGTTGCTGCCGCCGGAACCGACGACGGCAGCGACGCCACCAATGTGGCAAGAGGATACGTGCATCAATGACAACGCTTCGCACCGTACCGAAGAGGTGAGCACCGGGATGATCACGGCTTGCGTGTCGATGGGTACGGCCTAAGATGTGTGGTCGTTCGCTACGAAGCAGGGAGACTCACCCCATTGTCTGTATTGCCAAGATGTGGTTGCTCGAGCTGTCTCTGCTGTAGACTGGTGGCTCCACGCTACTTTCTCCCGCCGCCAGCGTCGTGCTCTGCATGTGGGACCTCGGAGAGCCCAGCGACGGCCGCGCGATCCTGTGCTTCGGCTGTCGGCCCCTTCTCAGGATCGTTCATGTATGCGTAGCCGACCCTCCCGCGCAGCATCATTGCGTCGTCCGGCCGCGCCGTCACGATGCGCCACAGCAGCCGCAGCGACCACAGAAAGATCGTCACCAACCGGTTCAAGAAGAACGTGATCACGCGATACTCGACTTCGTAGCTGTTGACAGAGATGGTGTGGATCCGTCGGTCGCGGAGCACCCATCGGTTGCCGAAGACAATCTCGTGTGTGAGCAGAGCCTGGCCGAGCGTGAAGATCAGCAAGGGGATGCCGAGAAACCAGGATCGAAACCCGAGCTTCTTCCGCACGACCGGTGTTAGCGCGTCTGCGGTGAGCACAACGTGGACCCAGAGCCACGAACTCAGCAAGCCGAGGCACCTTGCGTCCCAACGGAACATGTCGCCCACGCACAAATGTGCAGCCGAGAGCTGAAGCGAGAGGAAGATGAAGTCGAACGACACCAGCAGCTGGCGCAACAGCTTCACTTGGTACATCCCCCACGCGATCGTGCAGACGCCCGTCGTCAGTGCGAGACCGGCGGCGAAAGTCCGCACTGCGAGCGACCCAGGCGTGCTCGGTGAAATGGCAAACCCCAGCACTGTGAGTGCGAGGCCGAGGAGGGCTGTGCTCGCCAGGAGGAAGCGCTGCAAACGTGGCCACGGGTCACCAGTTAGCTCGACTGGGTAGAACGTCTTGCTGGCGTCGAAGAGAGTCCCCGTGTCGAGGTGCAGAATGAGATTCATGCGAGCCGTGCACTGCCGATAGTATGGCGGGTGCTGTTTGACTGCTGGGTCGGTTCGCTTCAAGGCGAGGTCCACCAGCTGCAGCTTCACAGTGCATCGGTAGTTGATACATCGCAGCAAGTTGCACCGGAGCCGTCGCTGTTGTCGGAGGTCCTGGTGCCGCCGATACGCGTTCCGGAGCAAGATGATCGCGCTGGTAACGAGTCCGTTCACGAGCAGGTCTTCGACGAAGAGGACGTGGTCTCTGTAGTGGAGCACGGCGAAGTGGCGTGCGTGACTGACTTGCCCGAACTGGGTCAGCACGGCAGCGAGCAAGTTGATGCAAGCGGTGGTAGCCGAGGCGTAGATCAAGCCTTGGATGCTGACTGTCTTGGCGTCGACGACAGCGGCGTTCAAAACCCCGAGCCAGAACATCCCGGCAACGACTGCACGGGCGTCGTTAAAGTACGCGCCGACGAGCCCGCACACTACGCTGTTGACGATGAGGTAGTACCAGAACTCGTAGCTCGAGAACACCATGCGCAAGACGTCGAGGCGTGTGGAGCTCAGCGCCCTGATCTCCCCCGGAAGCGCCGTTGCCGTCGCCGCGATCGCCAGCGGAGAACCGTATGTAGCCGAAGCGCAGAACACGACTCCACTCAGAATGAGCCCGAGCATGACCCCGATTTGGGTGAGCGCTGGTGAGCCACGTTCGCGCGGAGACTGCGACGAAGCTTCGCCTTGCAGCCGCGGAGCTACGGCGTTGTCGCAGACGGTTTGCGTCATGCGGTCTCTCCATGTCTTCACAGGACACAACACGCTCCCAGCCGTCTTGGTCAGGTCGAGCGCTGGGAAGTCGTAGCTTTGGACGAACTCGTAGATGTAGGCGCTCGCCGGGACCTCCTCTGGCGCGCGCAGTGGCATGACAGGGGCGCTCATAACGTGCTCTCAAGTTCTCTCGCGGTCGAGCTGCTGGTCTTTGTCCTCCGTGGGAGGACGTGCTGTTGATCTCTGGATACTGCGAGTGTGCACTCGAGACAGCGAATACGTTAGCGGTCAGATCAGGTCGAGCACACAGCTGGATATAGCCAAGGGAATGGCACTCGTCCTCGACTGGATGCTTCTTTGCGTTTGCGTGGCCTCCGATACAGACCGACTAGTCGGGATGCAGCCACACGAGCAGGAGGAGGAAGTCGTCTATGACCTCGTCGAGTTGCGCCAGCTCCCGCTCGTCGACATCGGCAAGTCCCTCAAGAATGTGCTGCTCTCTGAGCGCTGGCTGAGTACGTACTGTTGCGATCCGACCTGCCAGCTCGAAGGAAAAAGGGGGACTGCCATTGATCTCCAACCTGACCAACAGCTCTCTCACTCACACATGCAGCCATGGCTTCTGCAACGCCACGTCCCTGGTCCACCAAGACCAACCGATGCACGCATACAAATTCCAACACGTACTTCCGCGTGAACAAGAAGCTGAAGCGCACGACCATGCTCCTGTACTTCGCGGTGTTCCCGATCGGCGCAGCAGTATTTACGATCGCAGCCAAGCACGTGCGCTTGATGGCGCCAGTTAAGTTTTCGCTTCAGATCCCGTTCCTCGTGTCCATGTCTGCGGGCTTGCGGGTCGACATCCTCTGGTGTCTCTTTTCCACGTACGACTTTTGGTTCTTCATCGTCACGAATGCGATCACGGCGGTGTTCTTCACCGTCCACTTCGGTGACCAGCGCATCTTCTTAGTGCCGGTGTACTGGTGGGGGGATCCAGCTCTGCGTGTGCGCCGACGCGAAAGTGAACGACCCGCGCGTGGCAGGCGCCGCAGCGCTCACGGCGCTCTACCACGTCTTCCTGCTCGTCATCTTTGGGCTGCGGCTCACGCCAGACGCCCATTCGGTCGTTCTGTTCGACAACAACGGGTACTCGATGACTTCGAACGACGTGCTGCTCAACTCGTTCTCGACGATTTTGGTGCTGATGGCACGGACATCGTATCGACAGCGAATCTACTTCCGAGCGCGCGGCCGCCAGCTAATGACCACCCGAATGGCCAGCTACCCGTGCCGAGTCAAGCTCAGCGAGATACAGTCCCGACAAGAAGGACCTCCGAGCAAAGTGGCGCTGCAGTTCCAGCGACAACTAAGGAGCACTACTGGTAACAACAAGGCAGCGCACAGCACCAGTCCGATCCAACCAGCGCTGCGCGTACTCTCCAGCGGCTGCGCTTTGCCAAACCGAAGCAGACGTTCAGAGCGCGTGAGATTGTGTGTCCGTCCCTCTTGGGTTTCATCACACAGCACTCAGCGTGGCGGATCGACATCGCCATTCGGGTCTTCGGCGCCATCGACTTTGCGCTCGACATCATCGCGTTCGCTGGCAGCCACGCGTGGAGCAAGTCGAAACTGGCATCGGCGCCGTTCCTAGCGCTCTCGCTTGCGAGCCTACTCTGTACGCTGAGCTTCTGCGCGATACTCGTTGGGCTGTACCAGCGGCAGCTACTCAAGCGGCTCGCGTCGTCGTTCGACTTTGCCTTCATCACGGCGCAGAACACGCTCGCCTATCTCGCTGTCTGCGATATGTACAGCTGGGGACCGCGATGCGTGCCGATCGTCACTGGCTGGGCCTGGCTCGTGTGGCTGCTCACGTTGGACGCGCTCACGCCTGCTGCGCGCTCTGCAGTTCGCATTTACACCACGTTCGCCACGCCTGTGCTGCTGTTCGCGATCTTTGTGCAGTGTTATACGCTGTACCAGATCCTGTTTGCGGACTCGACCGACTTGCAGGACTGAGTTGTGTGGGAGCCGTCGGTCTTTGGGCACAGCACGGAGCTTCGAGCTGTGCCGTTTTTCCTCGGCCGCGTCACGACGCTCTTGTTGTGGTCGCTGCGCGTGCTGTTCTGGATGTGCACAAGCGGCGACGGCGACGCGCTGGTCATGATCCAGGGTGTCGCGCAATTCGACTCGCAACTGAAGGCTCTTTCACTCGCGGTGCACGCGGAGCCACCGCAAGATCTGCAACAAGAATCGACGGCTCAAACGTACGCGCCAAGCAAGATACCGAGCGCTTCCAACCGCGTCCATCCTAGCGCCACGCCGCTCCGATGAGTGAGTGCATTTCAGCAACTGGGCTGGCAAGGCAAGGTGCGACAACATAGAGTACTCGACAGAGACAGCGGAACGACAACTTGGATCGTCGGGGTTTGGCTCGTTTACCTCCGCTCTGATCGACGATGGTCGGGCCCACCGAGTGAAAACTTGCTATTCGATGCGTTGTGCTCGGGCCTCGCATCCATCTTCTCGTTGCTGGCCTCGAGCGCGCTCACCGACTTCGTGCTGACGTTCGTGTTGCCTTGTACTACGTTTTGTGTCATGGCGTCTGCGAGCTTCCCACTCGAGTGTTGTGAGAGCCAAGTGACGGCGTAGACGAGCTCCTCAACGGATGGACTTGAGTCGTTCTGCGTCGTGTGAGCGCGGAAATCGACCGAAACGTTGGTGAGGTTGAGGCGACTCGGTCGAGCAGAGTTGTGTGCGCAGCGAACTCGACGTCGCCCTGGATGATGAGGCAGCTGCCCTCGCCACCTCTTGTCAGGCGCCAGAGAAGCCGCAAATACCAGAGCAGCAGCGGCCACGCGCGGTTGAGGATGAACGGCAAGTTGCGAAACTCGACGAAGGTCGCGTCCAGCAGCTTGACTCTCCAGAACACGCGGTCCTGCACTGGCCTGGACGGCGCGAAGACAAGCTGATCCAGCGACACTCGAGAGACCGCGATGATCGAGAATGCTACGACCGGCTTGATGAAGCTGTTGCGCAGCGCAAGACGTCGGCGGGACTCCGGGGTGAGCGCGTCGAGCGTCAAGATCCAATGGATGGCAAGCCAGTTGTGGATGACGACGAAGCAGCGGTTGTCCCAGATGAACAGGTCGCACACGCAGGCGTGCACGAGCGTGATGTGCGCCGAGAAGTAGCAGAAGTCGAACGAGAACACGAGCTCTCGCAGCAACTTGCGGTTGTAGAACGCCGCGAAGACTGCGACGAAGCACGTCGGACACAGTAGTGCGAACGTCCACATCACCGCAAACGCTGCGCCTGCGTACGCGTAGTCCCTCCAAATGACCGGGATCAGATTGAGTGTGAGGCCGATGATGCCGACAGCGTAGAGGGCGGCGATCCTTCTGCGACGGGAGGCATCCGAGCACGAGTCGTGCAGAAGTTGCACGGCGCGCGGCCACACAAAGTCGTTGTCGACGAAGACTGTGTCGTGCGGTGCAAGGCGGAGCTGCTGGGCCGCGAGTCTCGCTGAGGCGTGAGGCAGTGTCGTTGGCGACACCAGCCTGCGCGAGTCGCTCTTTTGGTCGTCTCTATCACTCTCTGCCCTCTGTTTGGATGTTCGCGCGCCGCTTGTTCCTGTCGTGTCCGTCCCAGCGACATGACTTCCGAAATACGTGGCTCGCAGCTTGACTTGGCACCGATAGTTCACGCACTGGACGGCTGTGACGCTGGGTGTACGACTGTCGCGAGTCTTCTGTCGCTGTATCCACTTGCGGTACGCGGTGCGGATGATGAGGACGACGCCTGTGCCGATAGTGTTGACGAGCGCGTCGTTGCTGGACAGCGCGCGGTTGCCGTAATGCAGGATTGTCACCGTGTGCGTGCCGGGCGTGAGCTGGAGCGCGACGGCGACCAGAAGACAGCACTGGTGCAGCGCCGCAACAGCGTATACTAAGATGGACCTTTCGCGGCTCATGTCGGCATCGACGCAGATGTTGATCTGAATAGCAATCCACTGGGCGACAGCAGAGAGCGCGCGCGCATCCTGGTAGTGAACGAACATGGCGACGCAACTCGCAGAGTTCATGACCGAGAAGAACCAGAACTCGTACGTCCCGAGCAGGCGCTGGAGCATGTCGACACGGAGAGCCGCGATCTGGAGCAGCAGCGCGGGCACTTGGCACACTAGCGCCGCAATCACGAGCGGGCGACCGACAGACTCGTGTGCACAGAGCACAGCGATGTCGAGAGGCAACGAGAGCACGAACACAGCGAGTAGCGCATTACCGAACCTGGACGTGAACTGGTTGGCCCACTGCAGGCTCCGTCGCGACAGCAGAACAGACTTGATAGAGCGCGAGATGCGGATAGTTGGTAGCGTGTTCACGGCCGCGAGTTCGTATCGCAGCGTTTCCCCTGGCTGCTTCAGAGGACGAGGTGAGTGAGGCTGTGGCCGCTTCAACGTCAGCTTCAACTTTCGCTTCTTGCGATTGCTCTCCACTTGCAAATCATGTTGACCGCCCATGCCGGCCCCAGCAGAGCCCACTACTCGCCCTCGTTCGTGCTGCTTGCCACGCCGAGAGAGCGTCTCGAGACGGCGTGCTGGGCGTGCTTGGTTCTTTCTCTCTTGAGAGAGCACTTGAAAGGTGTCAAGAGGTTACATCTGACGTCTTCCACCGGAAATACTCGCAACTCGGACGACCCGTCAATGTGATCAGTTACCTCACTTCGTCGTGAGTTCGGGATCGCTTATGTTCGGGGCGACGTTTGTTGCCTTCGAACCAAAGTTCGGGACGCTCAGCAAGCTCCGGGTCGCGACAAACTCGACCTTGCCCTGAATGACGATCCGGTCGA